>CM026170.1:722632-848103 GCA_014825975.1 Bombus haemorrhoidalis
CGGCGGCAGCGGCAACCGCGGTGCCAGCGAGCAGAAGAACAGTCGCTTTTTTGTCCAAGTCAATATATCAGCGCGGGGGCCATGTCTAACGGGTAATGCACTGGCCGATCCCTTCTGCACAACGAAAGGAAGCTGGTACGACCACCGTAGCTATTGCCGATCTCCGCTGCTGCCACGGAACGCTCCGGGCGCTCCAACGATTGTCGTTGTCAGAGAAGAAAACTACTTCATTTTCCACGTTGGGTCGCAAGTCGCGCGAGCTACCGGCAGGAGAATGGCCTTCGTCCGTAAGATATTTTCAGCGACCGGCTTTTTAGATAAACCGAAGGGACTGAAGTAAGCAGGGAAACGATATTTCTTCCTCCTCCTCCTCCTCCTCTTCTTCTTCTTGTTCTTCTTGCAGAAGAAATTGAAAGTACTTTCGATAAATGTGCGGAATAATTGGAAGACTTGAATTTAATTCGCCGAGCGAGAAACGTTTTTAGTAGCGGTAAGCGGAGAAGTAAAAGCGTGCACGATACCGTGATATACGTTATATAAACTACAAAGCGAAGCTTGAGCGAAGAGGCGAGAAGGATCGAGCGATGGTGAACTTGATGAACCATAGGAGTTTTCAAACTTTCTCCCGCAATTATTCCAATGTACGTTCTCGATTCGTGCACATTGTACGATACGATTTTTCAAACACCTCTTGCCGATTGTCCGATTTCTCTGTATTTAATTAGTTCGGGTAATCAAAGTTCCGCTGTAACTGCGTGTGTTCTTCAAGATGGGTGCTGCCATCGATGAAGATACACCCTGTATATGCGCTTGTATCTTGGTCGCGTCACCATCGAACACTCGCTGTTCAATTAGCCTCGCATTCCGGCAGCGACAGATGTTGCTACCACCCGCGGCGCGGCACCGTGAATTTGATCGAAGGAATATGGATACGGTCGTGGTATCAGTGGTCGCGGTTTCACGCGGCGCGAGTCGACGAACAGTAAGAGACGCGGGACTCCGCGTGAAATATCAAATTCAGAAAAACAATTAATTACAAAATTGCATAACGAGTGGCCATTCGAGGCGAGCATGTGCACACGCTTGCGATCGCCGCGCGCGATATGCATAATGCATGACAATTTCACCGCGGTCAAAGGTTTTTTTCATTTAAACGACCAGGGCCTGATCATTAAGCGCGACCGTTCTACGCGGACGAGCCGCTGCTATCGATCAGCGGCTAGACGCCAGTCGGTCTACACTCTGTCCGCCTCCGGAGCTGACGTCAAGTTGATTAACATCTTGCGACCGATCGCGCCACGAATTATTGTCACTATGCGCTTCCGGGATACCCGTTTCTTTTCGCCACGACGCCCACCTCGTCGAGAGATCGACACGCTGTCGATCAGCGATCGTAATCGAACCGTAGATCCTGCTGGCTAAGGTGTAATTACGGCGCGGCGTTTGCGTGGCGATTCAAAGTAGTTGTCTCAGAGATCGTGTTCGCGGTGTTAATAGCAGACAATTTTTAATGATTGCGATAGCGAGAATATTAATTAAGTAGATGATTAAGCTATTAAGTTGAGGTAAACGCGATGATATCGAGGAACGTCAGTGTCTCGTCAAAACGGAAAATACGCGTCGATGTAACAGATGGTTTGTAAGAGGTCGGTGTATCAATCAGAAGCGTAAAAGTAATTTTCATTATTTAAAGGGGGATAGTGTTTTCACGATTTTCACTCGGAATGTCCAAACTTCATAAAATTGTATAATTTAAGCGGAGGAAGAGATTGTTCTTGAGAGTATTTTTGTACCGGAGATGAAAAAGTTTACGGAACGGTGAAATAGAATCATGGAAAATAATGGATTTCACGTTTAATTAATTTATTAAATAAAAATTAAATAAAAATTAATCGAATAAATCAGCGACGAGATAGAAGCGCGAATTGGTTTCTTATTCGCGAAAAAGCATTGCTTTCGAATCGACTCGATAACGGTAAAGGGAAATCGATCTTCTCTGTCTGCCTTCCCATATCCCTATCGGAATCAATTTATCCGAATCAGGAAAGTCGATCACAGTAGCTACGTCAATTAATCCGGCGCTACATCGTGGCGCAAAAGCGAGGCATCGTTTGACCGTAGGGTTAAATCTCCGACGGCGACCTTTCGCTACGATCGCCAAGGAAGCCCCGGTCATCTTTCACCTATAAGACACGGTTCGGGCGAGCGCAATGTTCATCTCCTCTTCCCTTTTCCTACTCCGGTACTCGTCTTTCCCCCTTGATTTACGATCGCCGACCAATGGCCAAGGCGAAAGTCACCGCGAAAAATACGCTCCCGAGGTGCGTAACCGTGCCGGTGGCGTCCACCACTTGCGATTTTCTTATCTCTAGCGAACGAACCGCGAAGCGAGTACCGCGCGGCGATCTTCTTCTTACCGCGGCAACGTAAGTAGCCGCGGCGTGCCGTAGGCCTTGCCGCCTCAAAATTACCGGCACGCCGCTATGAAAATGATAATTTACTGTGACGGGCCTCGGGCCTGTGTATCTGGTTCACGCGAGAACTTCGCTACTGTCTTTTCATGCTCGTGCCACGAGCTACAGGCTGTTCCATAGATTAGTAGACGAGGATGATAGTTATTTCTTGCGAACGAGACCCCTAAGATGCTGAGCTGGCTTCCTCCGAAGCTTGAGAAATGAATGTAAAAAGTG
This sequence comes from Bombus haemorrhoidalis, assembly GCA_014825975.1. Classification (NCBI taxonomy): domain Eukaryota; kingdom Metazoa; phylum Arthropoda; class Insecta; order Hymenoptera; family Apidae; genus Bombus; species Bombus haemorrhoidalis. The sequence goes on from CM026170.1 coordinate 725,323, forward strand.
GATGATGTGGTGAAAAGTTTTGGTAGGAAGTTTCTTGTATGAAATTTTATGACACGAGGTTTCTTACGAATATTAGAACGTTTGAGATTAAGGTAAAAGCTATATAAAAAGTTTGCAAGTTATTTGTAAGAACGTTGTTAGATCTTCTACAAGATGCCGCGTATCTTCGATAAGGTTGACGAGAGAGCAACGAAATGCGACTTTTACGAACATCGGTATCTTTGAAATTACATCGAGAAGCGTGAAAAAGATTCGCGAGTTGTATCCATCGGCCTCCGGAGTTTTTACGCCGATAAGCCATTCAAAGAGAAAGGCTAGGAAGGCGAGACGAAATCAACGCAAGGTAATCCGTCAAACGTACGCACATTTGCATTCACGATTTCCCATCGACGATATCCAAGCAAACGCTAATTAATAACAAACATTTATCCACGAGCGTGCCGATTACTCTGGCCGATAAGCTACAGCGAGCCGGTTCCCACACAGAGAGCGTTCGTTAGAGAGCCGACCGTCTCAGAAACGTAATCATTACCGTTGTTATTATCGTTATCGTCATTATTATACCATGAATAACTAAAACGCGCGGGCGAATCGGCAAAGTCATTCTCGCCCTCATCTGGCCGGAGCGGAAGAGAGGAGGCAGCGGCGGACAAGGAACCGTGGAGACTTACGTAGCCACGGCTCGAAGAAGGACGAAGAAGAAGCAGGGGCCTCTGCGAGGCCTTCGCGCCTACGTTTTCACTCGTCCCATCTCCCTCTAACATCTCGCGTTCGGCTCCTTCTATGCGGTCTCTATATACGCGGGCGCACACAGAGCCCGAGTATTCGCCAATTAAGCTCTATTGAAGCGGTCAGGCACCGCAAGGTGGCCTCACGCCGGAGACCTGGCCGTTAAATCCAGATTAAGAGCGGCGCATGACACGTTGAATCCGTGGCTCGTCGATCCAGAAACATTTAATTTAGACGTTACCGCCTGTTGCCAGGAGGAGATATCTCTTTATTCACGGTACGTACAGGCCGCGCTCGAGCCGTGGCCAAGCCCAGGGGCGGATTAAAACGTCCTCTCTTATACGCCGGGAATTTATTATGAGCGATTCTTTTTTCCATCTCCACCGTACCAAGATCTTTCGCTCTTCGAAGGCGATCTATGAGATCCAACCTTTCCGTTGCCTCGTGTTATTTCGCGGAAACCGAGATTACGTTATATCGATGCGTCGGCTACGAGCACGGCTCCGAGATTTTATCGCTAGTTTGCCAGGCTATCATTCCGCGTTAGTCATCGAGGCTACCAGAAAGATTATGCGCTGGCTGTCGCTATGGATCTTTCTACGTTTCACCATCATTCCAATCTTATAGCAATTCTAACCAGAGAGAGAGAGAGAGAGAGAGAGTTTATGCTGTTAGAAATAAGCTTCACGTGGCTGAGAGTACAGACGAACGCGGCTGGATCGATACAAAGAATGCCGAGACCGAGGCAAAGGGCGAAGAAAGTGGTTCGCGGTCGTCAGAAGATTACGATCCTCGACTGAGTAAAGGGGAATCTCTCCGGGACATCGCCTCCTCCACCCACTTGTCCCTTTCGATGTGTTTATTCAATGATAACAAATTACCGAACGAATCTGTGCAGTCATACTCTATAATTGCGACTACCGTGGTGGCTGCACGGCTGTCCGGTTCGCTCGTCGATGAATCGTTCCGGGAGGTTAGGATCCGCGAGAAAGTCGAAGGTGAAAAAGCTCCGGCAATAACAGGGGCTACGGCATAGAAGGACGCGTGTAAGAGAGTCAAAGGAACGCTAAAGAGTATGTCTCGCGCTCGAAAGTATTCATCCTATTTCTATCGCGCCGGTGATTATATTGCCTCCGCGTTCTTTTTTTTCTCTCTTTTTCTTTTTTCTTTTTTTCTTTTTCTTCTCACCATCGGCACGATGTGTCGTGTCGGCATCCTAACGTGGAATTATTCCGCGTCGATGAAGGCCGTTAACCTTTAACAGTAGAAAGAACGTCCACGCGGTGTGAAATATAGACCCGATACGATTAACGTCTTCGACGTAATTGGCGAACGCCAACGATCGCGACAACGCTATAAATACAAAAGGATTTTTGCGAGATCGTATGCGCGCTAAGGATGCACACCGATGCATCTAACTCGTACTAGAAATTTTCTTTTCTTTTCGTATTTAGAATAGCAGAAAGATGATAAAACTACCGATGTAATTAATTTATTCGCCAGATCGAGCCTGCCGTAATCTACCTAAGAATAGATATGCACGAAGCGCGTGCTCGATCGACGATTTACGCGTATCGAAACACGCGGGAAAATTGTGATTATAATAAACGACGAGAACAAATCGTCGCTGTTCCATCGTACGATTACTTTGTTTTGGAAGCTGGAGCTTCGAACATGACCTTGATCCGATTCCGCCACTATGTAAAGCAAGAATGCTTCCTTCGCCCGTGTCGTCGGTATCCCTCGGCTGAGATGCTGTCAAACGTCAATCAAAGGAGCACGGAGCCACGAAGTTACCATAAAGTATGAGCGCGTAGGAGGTGACGCTAGAAAAATCGATAGGGAGGCGCGAAAGTGTAACGCTGACGGCGGCGCGTACGTTCACGTTCCAGACTGGGACGCGGACTGGCGGCTCCTCGAGCCGGCAAACTCTCACGGCCTCTGAACTCGTACTCGTCATAACTGCAAATGGAATGAATACCTGCCTAGCCGCCTATAGTGGTAGCCACGAGTGGCCATTGCCGGTGGATGGTTACTGGCATTTACGGCACTAACCCACTGAATGCAAGCTCTAAGATTGACTCGAGATATTAAGCGCGCCGTGTGTACGCGCGCACCAACACATCATAAACGAGCACACGAAGAACACACGAATGTACGTAGGGATACACGTAAGGAGAAATACAAAGAACACACGCGTACACCGAGGGATGTACGTAAAGAGAGATGCGAGGTGAGGATATACCTGTCTGGCTGCGTACGACGGTAGGTGGAAACGCAGTCCCCGAAGCGACGAATTACCGGATGACCCGTCGACGACGAAGACAACGAAGCCGACGGGGACGATGATCGCGCGCCTACGTGCGCGCGTCTACGTGTACGCGGCCACGGAGATCAGGGAAGCAAGGTGCGAAGGTGGCATCGACTCGAGCACCTGCTACCGTCATTATCATCAAGCCAAGCCAGTTCAGAAAACACGGGGAGCAAGGAGACGAGATTCGAGTCTAATTCCTGCCGTAGGCTGTGCAATCCGCTCTCGTTGCTGCTTGCGTCCACAGAACCGCGAGCATGCAGGCCCCGGCCTTTAACCGATTTACCGTGCCACTCTGCTTGCCACGACCATTATCGTGGCGTGACCGCGACCAGTCGCCCCGCGGCCCAAGGATTTGTCCGGAGACTTCCGGTAGCCTCCTGCGCGATCGCAACGATCAAGCAGTTATTTCACACAATTGATGAAGAAAAAGCATGTCTATAACGAGGTAAGATTTGTCCATATTTTTGCGACAAATCAAATTTTTATCGCGTGTGACGGAAGGATTCTCGAGGGGGACGTACGTTTGGATTATATTCCTGATAGAGCCGATGCAATATCCAAAATAGAGGGACAGATATCCATACAGAGACCAGATTCGTTCTAACTTTTATGGCAAATGAGATTTGTACGGTGGCAGAAAATGCTTAATTCGCCACTGCTAATAGGTTTAACGCGATCAGAGAAATAAACGTATATACTGGTCATTGAGCGATGTACCTTGCTATTTAAACCATACTATTTAAAGAGATCTTTTCCAGCATTGCACGGTACAGACATTTAAAAGAAAGAACTTTCGAGAACTCGATCGATTTGAACGATATTCAATATTACGCCCGATTCTTACATACACGCGTATAGATAACGATTAGGAGGAAATTATAAACTTAACGTGCCACTTTGGAAAGTCGAATCTGTATGGGTTCCCGGTTTACGAGGAGCGTAATTCTGCTCGGTGAAGGAACGCGGCTTCGTTTAGGATCTCTCGGTTCTTTCGGATGGCCGATGAAATTCGAAGTTGTAGATACGAGAACGGAAGTAAATCAAACGGGGCCCACGTTGATTCGTTTGCATCGATAACGATCCTCGTAGGGAGCATAAACTCTTAGCCATGGAAAGTCGAGCCTCTAGGTTTCCCAGTTTATGAGAAATATATATTTCCACAGAGCAAACAACGTGCTGCGGGGAAGAATGAACGGCCGAGAGAAAGGTATGGCTCGATGCAATCGTATATTAGGCGTCCCGCGGTGGTTCGACGATGCGAGGAAACGAGACCTCACCACGGGCAGAGCATTATCGCGCGAGCAACGCGAGAATCGCGAGAATTCGAGCGGAGAGAGAATTACGAGGCGCGGACGGCTAAGAGAAATCCTTGGTGTGCAGCGTGAACGTTTCTTTCGAGCAAGAAAACGGCACAAGATCGATCGATCGATCGATCGATGTATCAGAGACTCGATCGGATTCAAATTATTCCACAAACTCGCCTCGGGCATCCGATGGATCGATTTCAATCCATTGATCGTGGATCTTTAGCAAGAGTATCGATGACTCTATTAGGAAATCAGATAGGTAATTTATATGCTCTGTTAATTGTTTCGACATCTCGTCTAATTTTAATCGTGAAAAAGTAACGCGAATATTGAACGAAAGTAGTAAATTCCAGATCTATAAAGGCACGTTGTTGCGCGAATTGTTTCTGAAGAAGTAGCAATGAAATTGCAGTAATTCTAGTTTCGTCTGTTCGGGGAATATATTTGATGTGATTGCGCTTTTAATGTGAAAGATATAAGAAAGATTTGACGTATCATTGGAGATGCTTAAATTTGAAGTTACGAACTACGACCATCGTACATCGTAATAGGGAAATTCATATTTTAGGGGTGTTCTCGAAAATTGCCCAAGAAATCCCCACTGTATTTCAGCGAAGCTTCAAGCCTCCATAGAGAGATGGCACTGGCTGCACTGCTCGCGAGAGCTCAAAGACCCTTAGCTCCATCCCCTCATGGGCGCCAGTTGTTACCAGAAATAAAGATTCTTCGACTAAACTAGTGTCTTTAAACGCTCTCAAGATCAAACACAGATCCCAATCGCGCTCGTAAATCCGTGTCCTATGTCAGATTTAAACCACGCACACGTTATAGGATCTGCGTTCGTTTAGTTGAATAGACAAGTCTTATCAACCACCGGTATTATGATAAGCTAAAACTGTTTTAGAAACTGAGGAATGAACGCGATTAGTAATATCATCGTGGAAGTGAAAAATGCAAAGCCCGCTGCCGATTTATCGATAGCCCAATTCCTCCACTCCAACGTGGTAGTATTTTGGCAAAATCCTCGAAAGCTACGTACGTAAGTGGCCATCTATGTGAAACGGCTGGCATGATATCGGCTCGTAAAATGGGGAAGAAGCTCGCGTGCATAAAGAACACGGAAGGAAGAGATAGAGGCGAGCGCGAGAGCGAAGGTGAAAGATAACCGTCGGGAGTGCGTGGATCCGTAGGAACGTACCACCCAGCGAAAAATTAATAAATCCTGCTCTTAAACAAACAAACTCCACCCACCCGCGGATCGGATAAGGGGCCGGCTATTGATTTATTAATTTAGAGCTGCCCATTCTAAGACCACGGCTCGGGAACAGACCGAGGGAATATACTCGCTCGCGCGCCTGCGCTCTCGTGCTCCTTCGTAGCGCTTCAGGACCCGAAGTTAAGGGATCCGCTATCCGACGTGGTATCGGTAATTATAGCCCTGAACGCGGGCGCGCGTCGGTTACGTTCATTACTGAATTATCGGCTCTGCTCGGCAAACAATGTACCCCTTTCAACCCTGCCTTCCCCTTCAGCCTTCATTCTACACCCCCTTCTATCTATTCCTTCTCCTCGTCTAACCTGAACTCAACAGATCCCGAGTGTCTGTTCCTCTCCTTCGTTTTTCCCCCTCCCCCTTCATCCTCGCTCAACCTCTTCCAATATCTCCTCTCCTTGCCCTCGGAGAGAGACAGAGAGAGAGAGAGACAGAGAGAGAGAGACAGAGAGGGAGACAGAGAGAGAGCGAGGGAGAGACCGGGTGCTATCTGATGGGCCACAGGCTGAACTACGACCGGGCCCCCTTTTTCTCTTTAGCCCTTTCTTCCTTCTTCTTTCTGTCCGTTCTTTCGACCGAGCTTTCAGCGCTCCACGTCGCCGGTTATCTCGCCGAATTCCGTGGCTCTTCTCTCTTCGTCGCAAATAGTTTACAAAATTATTCAGCGATCGAGCACGACTATCTTGGTGTGGTTTAGCATCGTCGCAAAGTATGAGAATGGTGTTTCGTACGATGAAAAAATGATCGATCACGTTGGAATGGCAACGATGAAGACGTTCTGTTTTCAGACTAATCCGGAAATTCTGGATAGGAATACGCTTGTGGTAGAGTAGAAATGAGTCTCGAGAGTGTCCGTGAGACGAAATGATTAATGGCATTATCCTTCGCCGCGGATTTCGCGTAACACGAGATCAACAAAATGAGACGATGCGAGAACGTGATTCCATTATGCAGCTTCCCGTGGATGGCTTGCCAGCGTTTCTGTCCCGCTTCCGATACGCTGAAATTTAATAAATTCGACGTTTCTCGAAACCTCGTTACGGATACGAATTTTACATTCGCCACGGTGTTATTAAGTGTGAATCGACCTTAATACCTAGGTGCACCGTATGACTATACGAGAAGACGTGAACCCGTGGATGCGGCATGCACCTTTGCTTCGTCATCCATGATGAGGAACGCAAGAACGCGCATTACCCACGGATCGCCGCGGCTTTTCTGGTCCACCGTGCGACCACTTCGACCACCACCATTGACCGCTGCCTACGTCCTCCATAGCGAAACATTGGCCGTTTATTCTGCGGCCGACTTCCTTACTTGCCGCTCTGACGTCACTCTTTTTGTCAACGACTTGCGCTTTCGTGTCAAATTTACATCGATACGGGGGTCCGATATCGTCTGAATTAATTCACGAGAAAATGCGTACAGGATGCTACCTCGACGAAATCGACATACTTCGCTAACACGTATATTCGCAAGATTCCTCTGAACAAAGAAACCGTTCAATTTATCGAGATATGAATTCTTCGCCATTGACCGACTGTTTTATTTTCTTCTCTTTTCTCTCTTCTTTTTCACGAATCTTTTTCCTAGAAAATTTCACGAAATAGAGGGTCAAACAAATTAATGTACAACGGCGCAAGTAGCTTAACCTACTTACGATGAATCGAAACGGAACGCGTAGATACAGCACGATGATTCTTGCTCGGAATAACATGGAGAACGTACAGGGCATAAGTTTGTAAATCTTACTCCATATAGTATATCGCTTCCGAAAGAAAACGGAGGAAAAAACGAACTGGAAATGAACACTGAAAGTACGAGTTCTTACGCTGCGAACCTACCATCGGGATAAAAAAAAAAAAAAAAGAAAAAGAAAAGAAAAGAAAAAGAAGAAAGAAATGAATCCAATAACGAAACACGCTCTTTTCAACGCCAACATCCACCCATCCGATTGAATCTTTATCTTTTCTCCAAGCATCGAGCCCCATGAATCGTAAATCGAACCTATCATCGTTCTTCCGAATGTAAATCCGGTCGAGTCGATAAGTGCTCGGAGTCGCGAGAGGTAGGTAAGCAGGTGTCGATGATTCACGAGAAGTTCGCTGCAAGCGTGCAGGGTTGCGATTTTCTGGCTACTTCGAGCCAACGCCTTCCAGAACAACTTTTGCTCGTATAGGTCACGGTAGAGAAGAATTTCTGCGAAACCATAGTGGATGTGGACCGAAACGTTTCCGCTGACACGAGGTTTATGGTTCCAGACCAAGGTTTGTGGTCTTGGAAAGGTAGCGACCGAAAAAGAGAAAGTTACACGCGCAAGGGTGAGGAGAGGATGGCGGAGGGGGGCGGTGGGGCGGCGGGGGGGGGGGGTCGTGGCAAAATGTAGCAGTCTACGAACGCAACGCTAGGTATAAATATGCAGCTCGGCCGCTTCCAAGTTGCGTCGGTGGATAATTTATGCCGCGGTGGTTTCGCGCCGCCCAGCTCGCCCTAAAAATTATTTATTTGATTGAACACCGCTTCGGGGAAGGCTATTCTCAGCTAACCCGAATGATCGTCCGCGAGAGAAAGAGCTCGCAGAGGTCTTCGTGACGCAGAAGGGGATGCATAGGTGGTGACGCTTAGGTGTCCGACGTAAGCTTTGTTGTTGCATACATTAGTCGTTCGAATGGTAAATTACGTGTGAAATTTGAGAAATGATGATTGCCAATTCTTTTAAGTGAGCAGGATGCTTAAACCTACCCGTAATAACAATCTATGCCGGAGAATGGTTAGAGTGTAACGCAAACTCGAATTAAAATTCGGAGGTAATATTCAGTTACACGATCCATCCTCCAATCCCATCAATTAACACGGAGAGACAGCGAACCAGCGTTACGGAGACACAAAGTCAGACCGTCTCTCGGTATCTTCAGCATCGCTAGCACCGACACGATGCATTGTAACGAACGATACTAATCTGGTATAATTAGGTACACCTGCGAGGCTGTTGCAAACAATGTCGAAAGTGCGAGCTTCACGCATGAATCACATGATTCCGACCGATGCCTTCGAGGTCGAGTTACGTTAATCACGAGCCAGAGATCGATGCAGATGCGCGCGTGCGTGATATACCTGCTATCATTGCCTAGCCAGTGCCCGGCAAAACGAAAATAAACGAGGGGAAAAACAAAAAGAGAGGAGGAAAACCTGATTGCGAACCAGTCAACCTATAACTTTCTACCTTCGGACCCATTAGCTTCCCACACTTGAGTCATACGCGTCCCGGTCGAACAATGCCAAGCATTGTCTCGCCGCGACTATAATTCGTAATTAGCCTTCTGATTAATTATCGATTTATCGGCCAATTATTATAATTATCTTGGGACTGCGCCCCGCGGATCTCGTGCACTAGAGTATCCCGGTTTTATCTGATAGGCCTGAAAGGTCTCTTCCCCTTTCGTTCTACAAGCAAGACGAAGCTTATATAACCTTCCACGCGAGTGCTTCTTTCGCGGATAAACGTTACTTACATACTAGGTCCGCTTGACCCCAGCGAGGGTCCGAGCAAACGAGAGCCTTCACCACGCTATCTATATCGTGATTTTACGACGCACCAGGAAACCCTGGTAAATTGGCACAATTACCCTCTCGCGTGGACCTCCTCGATATCTTACTCGGAAAGGCGCGCGTGCACGCGAATCCAGCTCGCGCGGTTCCACACGTGGCTTCGTTCGCGACTAACGCATCGGGTTACAAGCGAAATAATTCATCGAGCTAATATACCGAGATAAATTACGTAGGATGATAATCGATGTCTACGCCTGTGTCGTCCGAAGTAATAAATGCACCGCTCAAAGATCTACGATCCTCGGTGGTTTATCGAACTAAGCGTACGTAGCCGGAGAGACGAGTTTCTCATCCTCTTCGTTTCCTATGTCGATCTCTCTCTAGCGCCCCGCGAAATCTCGCCGTTTCGCGGAACCTTCGTCGTAGATCGAACCGAGTCAAAAATCATCGACTCGCGAGGCGAACGTTCAATGACGCCGTCTCCTTTCCTCGGTATTCCGCGAGTTTCGAGCGCATCGAGACCGAGGACGGCTGGATGCGAGCTGAACGGTCGAGCGGAGGAGTGGTCGATCTCAGATACGAGGGTCGACCTAACTTTATTGTATTTAATTAATTACTCCGTCCGATACCCGATCCTGCAATTTGTACCTTCCCATACCTCCTCGCGTCCCTGCGCCGTACCTCTTAGGTCTTCGTCGCCGCCTCCGCTAAGAACGCGACCTCCGCAATCACTTTTTCTTCGTTCACTTTTTCTAATCGGGGATAATCGACGTCGCACTAGCAGGATATGTGTCAAAGTAAGTATGTCTTATTTTACTGAGAACAAACTGGGACTTTGGTAAATAGGAGAAGCGAGTTTCTTGCGAATAGGATGATTCTTCGACGTCTTTCACAATTTTCCTTAAATATCTCTTTAGATAGAGATATTAACAAGTGGGAATTTAATCTCCTGAAAGATCGTTCAGTTTTTAAACTCTTACCTCTGTATCGACCGAATCTCCCAAAAAATACCAGAAAGATCGAATTCTTGAAGGAATCTTAAAACGCACGTCTACGAGCATGAATCGTCGATAAAATAGACAACGGACCTCGAGAACTATCTTACAAGCCGTCAGGATGACATCGTAAATTACACGAAACTCGGTGTCCACGGTATAAGGAATAAACATCGTACATCGGCGAGTCGCGTAGCATAAATCAGAGTTAGAGAGAGCTGATCCTACGCGTACCGAGTTGCCAAGGATGATCCGTACGCGTGTAAGGTGGTGTCACAACATCGGTAATGCCACTATAATGCTAATTTACTGTTTATACCGAATGAAACCACCCTTTTCATTTTCACGTACCTCCCTTGTGTCGCGTCGATCGTCGTTCTGGTATTAACGTTCAGCTCCATCCAAAGAGGCTTCACCTTGACCCTAAGCTCGACGAGATTCAGGCAGAGATATAGGTACGGATAGCGAGCGAACAACGTTCAAGAAGGCTAAGCTGCAACCGTGTCTTGTAAATGTCCTCGTTTTTCCTGATTTTGGAGCACGAGAATCTTCTTAACCGCGAGTTTTAATTTGTGAACGACAACCTATCTTTTCTCCTACGTATATGTGCGTGTACATGGCAACTGGATACATATAGAGAAGCCACCCCGAGAGATATTGTGCGGTTGATGTATTATTGCATGGTAAGATCAGGGTTGTGTTTCATAAGAAGACGAAGTACCGCAGGCATGGAAAGTAATAGGGTAGAATTTATGTTCGCACATTACCGACGATGCGTTGCACGTGTAACCTACTTCCAACACACGCGTACCTTTTGTTGCCCCCCGGTGGATTTAGTTTCCCCAGTCGCTTTTGACTTATTTGCTTTTAATTTGGCATTCGAACGATCGTAAACGAAATATTACAGAACTTGGTTATAGCACATTGAATAATTCTTGTGTTATATAGGTACATCGTTAACACGCTGACTGCCGTGAGGGACATCGATTACTATATACGTATGTGATTTGCGTGATGATGTTAAAACTAATTGAATTATTCAAGCGAAATAAGCAACTGTTATTCATCAAACTTACAATGCTTTTTATGACACGGTAATAATATAAATTTGCCAAAAAATGTTTAAGCAATTTTATCGTTTAATGAAATGGTTATCATAACAACTAATAATAATAAATCTTCTTTCTCTCTCGTATCGTAATTAATAAAATATACATGATATAACAACGTTGATCCTTTTACGATATAATCACATTTTTTTGCACTTTTAACGCTAGATACAAAAGATATGCACTTTCGATCTTTTATAAGCATATATATATATATAATAATAATAATAATTTCAGTAATAAATTTCAAATCATTCAGAATGTGACAAATTCGTACAGCAGTCAATGTGTTAGGGCCAATTTTATTTTTTTAAGGCCAATTGCAAAAAGGTATAACCAATAAAAACAATAATGCGAACGATTAAGCTTGAAATATACGACTTACCTCGTACTGGGATATACGTATCTCGACCGTTGTGAATCTGGAACTCAGCACACCGCCCACCACGTTCCCCGACTATTGGCTCAAATTTAGAGTTCTTCATCCTCCTTTCAGAGATTCCTTCGTCGGTGTTCCATTCTTAGGTAGGCGCAGCACCCTCGAGTGGCTCCAGGAGTGGAGGTCGAACGAGAGTTTCCAGCACGGTTCAACACGCGGATAAACATTCATCCGTCCCAAGGTAGGTCGGTTAAAAAGGCGTTACACTATTGAACCACCAACGAGTGCACTTGTAACGCGACGTTTGCAAGTCACTTCGTGACCGAGTCGTGAGAAACACAAATATGGTCGCCGCGACCGATGTTCGCGATTAAAAAATCCGTTTTGTCCATTGTTTCTTACATCGCAAGATCGCAATTATTGTTAGGTATTTTATTCACTTACAGGATCACAAGGTGAAGCGATATCAAGCTATCGTTACACTGTTACACACGTTTTGACGAACTGTTGTGCATGGATGTGAATGATGTGTACATGTATTCACAAGAACAATCGAACATTAGTATACAGTGTCGCGAAAGTATTCAAACGCTTGCACAGATCTTTTACGGATATATTATACGCATGTGTTACACGAAAGAAGAATTTCGGAAATTTGTAGAATCGTGTGAACGATATTGTATTTTTATATTGAGTGGAAAGTGATAGGTTAGGTAGGTTAAGTTCTATCAAATTACAAGTAGAATCGTTTAAAGGATTTGCAATTATAATATATGAATTTTGTCGAAATATACCAAACAAACAAGTAATCCCCTCCCCCCTGCATATCCAGATTAGTTTCAAATTTGACCGGACAACCATGATATTCGTGTCTCGTTACGGCGAGAATGAAAATTCAAAACGTTTTTCGTGACACGAAAGTTCTCTATAGTAAGTGTTCAAGTACCTATGTAAGCCGATGTATACTCTTACGAGAATAGCTACTTACATTGCATGCGTTTCGTTGTTTAGACTTCTTATTCATTGACACTGTCAGTCGTCGGAACACGTGCTCACCGTAACCATAACTTCAATATTAATATCGCGTCACAAACGATGCGATAAACCCGAATAATACAATAACATAACACGTTAATATTCGCGTAATGTTCAGTCAACGGTACGACATATTGCACTGAATATACCATTATCCTAAACTGCGCAGTAGTTTAAATTTATAGATCGTCGTGCGCATAGGCATACGTAGCGAACTAAATCTCGCGGGATTCATTGTTGTGTTGACAGTTTCGGTGCTCGTGCGTGTTAAACTATTTGCCGCGCCCAAATACGAGATATTTTACGACGTATATTGAAATATGTGCGTAATTCGTGCGATGATACCGGATCGAATACGCGGTTGCAATACATTTTCAATGAACTGCGAAAAAAATATAATTGTTCATAATTGCATACGTGACTGTGGATCGTGTTTCGTCGCGAAGGAAAGCACCTACAACGAACCAACTGACCGTTTGGACGAAATGTAATAAACGCAGTCAGCGGTAAAACTGGTGTAATTATGCTGTCACTCGAGTTATGTATCGATTTTTGTATCCTGAGGAATATGCCGAAGGTAAGGTACGTTGTTTATAACGAAAGACACGTTAAATTAATGTACGTTTCTTAACGATACACGAATACATTACTACATGATTTCCTTCCTTTTGCAATCACTTTCTTTTCCCCTTACATTGCGATCTGATGTGTGCATTTCTATATCACACGATAAAAACTATGGTTACGATGGATAAGTGTTTTGATAAACACGTTAAGGGAAAGATTTGTAAGAACGTATGCATTTCGATACAAGATGTTCAATTCGTAAAAACACTCGCACGCTGTAACCATAGCTTAATTTTTTATTTATCACGACCATGACGTTGCTTCTTTCGCGGCGCCCGCATGCGTGCCGGCGAACAATATGGCGCGTTATTTTAAATTGAATCCGCTGCTAGCGAATCGAGTAATTGCGTAGTAATTATGTAGCTCTCTCGAGTTGCTTCTACTGAAAACTGAAAACATACTTAATACTATACGATTCTCTAGAAATCACGTTGCATTAACCTATACTAATACGATTTTTCTATAAGATAACCGAAACACTTCAAACTAACGCTATAGCATTTATATAGTTCTCTATTTATGATATTACAGTCTGTTTAAAAAATGAAACCTATCGTTATCTCAGTCATATCAAAACCGAACATAAACTAATTTAAATTCCATCCAACGCAAATACCACCTCGATATCTCATAAATTGCTCAGCCGAAAAAACATAGCTCCGTCCTGCACCGCATTATGCGAAACGAGGCCCGATGATCGTCGAAGCGCAATATCGATTCGGTCAATTATAGGAAGATCCTTTAATTACCGCGAGTTCGATCCACAATATCAAATTGTGAAACTGACTTCTCGTTAATCCGGGCTCGAGATACACGGAATGATTGGCCGTCTCCTCTTTCTGCTGGCGCAACGAACGAGAAGGACGCAGCACGAAAGCAGAATAAAACGAGAGACGGAGGGGAAAGGACGGGAGAAAAGCGTGGAACCTGGCTGCGGGATATTAACATTATAAATCGTGCAGGCCGGCGACACGCCCGGGGCGGAGTCGATCGTATCGACTCGATGCCCTCCTCCGGGCTCGATATCGATTACACTCCCGTGATTGGCAGGATTCGTAACACGCCAGGGGGATCTCGTGGCGCGACCGATCGATCGTCGATCACGCGTATCCTCCGATAAACGCTCGGATCGCGCGCTTCTATATCCCGTTTGACGGACGTGAAATCGCGGAATTCCGTGCGACCAATGGGCACGCGAGAGGTGCTTGAATCAGCAGGAATCTATCAACGGATAGATATCGACGTCGATATTGTCCACGTATAGGAAATGAACTTGATGGAACTCCGCCACCGCTTCGACAGATTATATTCGACTGGTGTTCAATCGCCGTTAGGACGAGTTACTTCTATATTCCTTCTATCTATCTATTTTGCTACATATACTCCGATAGATCATTCTAGATGTGTACCAATTAGTTAAGTTAGTTTTAACTGAGAAAGTGTTGTTGTAGATTTTAATAACTTCCTTTAGTGCCTTTATGCTTTTGCCGTTAATCCTCTTTTGACGTAATATTACTAAATCACAGGATACTTAATATCGGCAATTGGAGTTCCTAGCGTATTTCGTATAGCAATTATGTTCGAATTTACTATCTGATCGACGAGTAAAAGTTAAAGATTTTTATTTTTAAATAACTTATATGTATGTATATATATATATATATGTGTGTGTGTGTGTGTGTGTGTCCTTCCAAAAAACAAAGCGATATAATGTGAAAACTTTCACCAGCGCGCAATTTGTAAACTTTGCCAATGATTCGATAAGACATCGTAACACAACTACACGGGTAACGAGTACAGTTTTGAAATTCGAATCGAACGGGTTATAGTATATAGTACGAGTACCGGCGGAGTCTTTTATTCGCCTCACGGGCAGTGAATCTTGCATTGACGGCGATAACAACGGCGTATGTTGACCAAATTGAAGTATTCAAAGGAGTGGGAACGCTGCACTCCGGCGGGCTGTCGATGTACAGTAAACGATCATATTATGGGACGCGGCGCGATCAACGTCAAGGAAATTTATTGGGAAGTCGCGAAAAAAAGTCTTATCGGCACCGAGCTGGCTCCGCCGCCTTTCACCATATTTATTGACACTAAAGGTGAAAACTCGTCACCCCGTTGACGACAGCCGTTGTTGCGCGTTCACGATGGAACCCGTTCGAAGCGGCACGAGAGGGATTCGCCGGGACGAGGCGAGCGAAATTGTTCGTCCCGCACCTCCCAACGGGATTCATCCGCGGTCTCGAGCCAGGCGTCAATAATCTTGACGTTAACTGTCGAAATGTCATTGATGCCACGCGGAATTCTCGTCGTTGCTCGTTCATAGGGCGATTTTACGGCCGCTTGAAAGCATCGAGCACCGTTCCTCATCTTAGCCCGCTTGTGTCGCGGCTATGCGTGTCTTTGTCGCCGTTTGAATTCGAATTTTGCAACAGTATTATGATTAGAATCTAAGAGAAAAGACTTGAGCGACGCGTAGAACTTCGCGGCAAGATAATTCCGATAAATAGGGACGACGTGACAAGTGGTATAGTGCTGGTACGGTCATTTCAGCTTCGATATTTCGAACAATTCAACGTCGAAGTCTGCTATTACAGAATAATCAGATTTCTCGTATATTATAAAACATCGTTATATACCTCGAACGTAATCATTCTGGTCGACTTCGGTCGACGCGATTCTATGGAAGGACGTACGAATTTGTTGGTACACGTTGGTACGAGCACGAACGTTAGCTGTTCTCAAGATCGATTTTACGATGCACGGAAACCGGGCGTGAAAAAGTCTTGCGAGTTTCGTATTCCCTTTGCTCGTCCTTCTTCGCGTTAACTGCTGTGGCACGCCAGTGTACGGACCAACTTTGCGGTCGTGATCGTTCAGTTCTTCCGAACAATGGGCAGCCAGTGTTCACGGGACTGTGTCAAAGTGCCCTTTTATTGGGCCGTATTTTACCTCTTCGTATTCGAGAACGCACGCGTAACGACGCCAGACGATTCACGGCGGACGCTGTCGATCGCAACGATCGATGTGCTCGTGTCTGCCTCTTAGATGCTTACTGTTTTTTTTTTATTACACCGATGGAAATTATCCTGAGAATCCATTGCCGTAAGAAGCTTCGTTCTTTCATTTGTCCTCTGTCTTTGAAAAATTTCAATTAAAATCTCATTTGTCTCGTTTGTCTTGTCGGCTTCGAACGCGCGCGTCTATAGGCTGTGCCTCTATTATATTTGAACCGTGATCCAGCGTGATTTCAGTCACACGAATACGTGTTTTTATAACGAACATACGCAATCATTTGGTTCGCGGAGAAAATTGGGATTCCCAGGCGAAAAGGTCTCTCGATTGACAGAACCCTCGGGACGGAGAATTCCGCGGGAAGAAGTCGACCGCACGAGAACGAAGCGTATGAGAACGCGAGTGTGGGCACGTCGCGTCGCGTCATAACTCCCCGGGCATTGTAAATCACGGTGGACGCCTCGTGCACCCATAGAAATGGTTATATTCGGCCATAACAGCTCGTACCCACCGCGACGACGACCAGGCTATATTTTAATAGTAACGATAAATTACTTACGCGGAGAGAATCGCGTCCCAGTACTGGCGGCGATGAAACTCTCACGCGGAGAGGGCGCGATCTTCTTATCGGGCATCTTCAAACCCCTTCATTCTCTCTAATTACAGACATAACCTTATTACAGCGTTACTTAAATCGCATTTCCATCTTTGATACTTTCTCTTTGAAAACAACAGAACGTATACCTACGCAACGGCGCACGATTCTATTCGAACACTTGTTTTAGAGGACTATTATTTTTACGTGTGCGTATGCTGCGCGTGTTGTACAAATGATTTTGAAACGCCGCTGTCGGTTAAAATTTGAGACCGATCTGAAACGGTGGAACGATGCGAATCGTAACAGCGACACGTGATATCTCCTATTATATAGAGGCTTAATCCTACAGACGGTTACACTCCATTTAGATTCCCATGAACTTTTATCGCAAATTGTTTAAGGTAATCTACCATTTTTGTAGACGTTAGATTTACCAGTAACTCGCGGCGAGCATACAAAATTATCAATTTACCACGTGTAGTCGCCACAGACGTACCTTTCACTCAACTTGACAATACCCATTCACGCGACTATTTTTGCCAAGATAACTCCCGTTCGAGCGGAGAAATGCCTACAAATTGCCACATCGATTTATTGCTAAAGAGCCATTTTTCAGGGGGAGAATGGTTAGTTTTCAAGAAAGATGGAAATTTCGCTTAATGCCAACGATGTAACGCGTCAGATCTTTCTCAAAGGGGCAACGGGTGTTTAATTGTCAGGGATCCTCGAGCGGTGGATAACATTTTCGACGCCCACAGGAACGTGATGTTCCAGAAAACGCAAACTCACCAGAACGAACACTAATCACTCGTTTATCTGGCCGCAACGAACCGCAGGATTCTCGCTTTTAGATATCGCCTGGATGGTGGGAAGCCGAAGTAATATTACGAATCCCTAGCTCGTAAGATTAATGTTCGCCTCGCGTCGCTGTTCATTAACACCGCGACCAGTCGCACGCGTATGTTTAGGATTACACCTTGATAACAGAATGGATTCCGTCGTGACATTGTGTTCGCACGATCATCGTCGACTCCGGACACGGCGCGCGTATTGCTCGCGTCGAATTAATGAAATTCCATCGTCCGGCACAATTTATGTTACGCCGAGTACTATTCCGTATCGTGCATTTAGAAGCAAAGGCACGTGGGTGGAAGATGGAAAGATAAAATCGTGAACTGTAACACGCACGCCCGATTCTATCCAGTTTTATCGGGCTAAATGCGATCTGATGATACTAATTATCGTGATATCCTCGATAAGGAAGGTTTCCTTCGAGAAACTGTTTTCCGAATTTTAACCGGATATTAAATTTGTAGGGTTGGAATTGTCAGAGGAAAAGAGCAAAGATTACTGACAGTTACTCGTACGATTTTTGTAGTTCGCGTAGTAATAAAAAGAAGTTTCTTCAAGGTAGTCTCGCTTCTTTACATTTTTCTCACAACAATTTTTCTTTTTTATAACACAGTTTATATATAGCTTTTACGACGATGAGCTCATGCGTAAGTATACGTGTCAATCGCACGATTCTACGTGCGCGGATGAAATATTCGAATGTAATCTTAAAAGCGAATATGTATCGTAAATCATAGAGTTGGGAGATACGAGCTTTAAAAAGTTTCGAAGATTAAAATCGTAAGGAGTCTTGGTTTACTTGCTCTAGTTTTGATTGTCCTTCGATAACTGGGTGCCTCTTAAATGGAGGAAAGGGCAACTTGCGCAAGCTAACTACTCGCGAGCCCATCGCCCACGCGGCGTGCAAGGTGGTCCGGCACTTGAGATCTTCGGGTCTCGGTCTCCGGACACTTTTATGCCCCCGACGACGAGCGACGACGACATCGCCGAGCACCTTCCACACGGCGTGGGCGAGTCATGGGAACCTGCAGTCCGTCGTAGCCTGCCCTCTCTCTCTCTCTCTCTCTCTCTCCTTGTTTTCAGACCGACCATTTGTACAACGTTAGTACGTGGTCCGGCGTAACGTCCACTTCATTATATATTCACTCTCTTCGCTATTGTATTTTAATTGATACCAGTCGAGCCCGGCGGCAAAAGGGTAGGCAAAAGTTCGTGGTGTGCTTAGAAACCTGAGAGTTGTTCCGAATCGTTTGTTTCGAATTTGGATAATTTATGGGGAGGAAAAGCTTCGATGCTACAGGGAAGGAAACTGGAACGCCGAACAGAACGCAATTCTTCTTTCGTGTATACATAATATCACGCGATCTACTGAGCTAATAATTTCAATGATCCTTGAACAAGTTTGCAACGATTGTTCGGACTTATCTAATTTGCCATAAGAGTTGTAACGCTTATGAACAGAGGTGTTCGCCCGTTCCCTATATTAATCCTAATATTAAATATCCTAATATTAAAAAGAATCTGAAAGAATCATGCTTAGCCTACATGCGTCGCACATAATATCAAAGATATCCTGTCAAACCTTAGGATTCCCCGAAAATAATGTCCCAGTCGTGATGCTCTCGTAAGAGTATCAGGTGTTTCCACACCGTCCGATCTTCGCCCAAATTCTCCTCAATTTCCGACAGGCTGTTCCGACCAAACACAGAAAACAGGCACCGTTCCCTCTCGAATTCGGAAACTATCTTCAATCGTCTCGGATTAAGGCGGGCAATCGCGGTCAATTTTCGATCGTGGGACACGTGGCCGCTACATCGAGCGATTTACCGTGCTGGAATGCGGCGCAAGGTGGTACGCGATAGAGAAAGAGGAGAAGCTGGCAACTTGTGCGAGGCGAGAGAAGAGAAGCTCCGTGACTCGTACTCGACGTTCCTACATACCCATCTCGTCGTCTCTTCTCTCGTCCATGACGATGCCCCCCTCTGTCCACCCCGTTGGTTCGTTCTCCTCTCTTTCGCGCGTGGTTCGTCCTTCTCGATCCACGTACGTGTTGGTAAGGCCCTGTGAGAGCTGTATGTAATACCGGCGAGGCCCCGAGAGCGTATAAAACGCGTCTTTGTGCGCGCTCGGGCCAGCTGTTTGTCTAACACCTCGTACCTGCCTGAGGTCAGTGGCGATTCTGTTACGAGTCCCCGGGAACGCCGTTCGATTCAACGGGCCGAGGTCAACGTTCCACGTTCCAGCTAGATCGACGGTTCTCCTGAAACGTCTGTTCGGACAACGGCTGGTCACCGTGTATAACTTGGTGTCGTGGTTTCTTCGAGCCAGTTATGATTTATGTTTATTCGTGTACTGGTATTTCGCGAACTCTGAGATCGCGCAGATTCGCTTGTCAGGTTCCTCTTAATACGAACTGTCTAGTATAGATTAGGTCTTAATGAGCTGAGGCTAAATATAACAGCTCGCTGAAATACGAATTCTTCTCGCATCGGCGTGATTAATTGTCCAGAAGACACTGCTGTCTGTATTAGAATGGTCCCTTTTAATTGGCAGGCTATAACCGAACACCGGTGTCTCGTCGCAGCTAAAAATCAACGTTAATTCACTTTCCCGCTGCGCGACCTAGCAACTCGTCCAAAATTCCGATCAGCCATCTTCTAACAGTAAGCAAGAAGTCCCGCGACTCATACAATATTTAACAACAGGCGCAAAACGACGCGTTCTCTGAGACGTCGTAGCCCATATTCGATGCGTCCGTGTGAGCACGAGCCGGCCCGCTCTGTTCATCCCGACGAGACTGACTCGTTGAAAGAACCTGGTACAGCAAAGGGGACTCTGTCCAACGTAAAGGACGCGACACACAGAGGCAATAACTCGGTCGTGATCTTCTGGCGCGCGTAGAGAACGGAAAAAGTCGGTCGCCGGTAATAAATACATCGCGGAACGGGGTAAGTTCGGCGGAGCATTGATATTCGCGTGGTTTCTTTCCCGGGCGCCGCTAATAACTTATCCGGTAGACGGTGGCCAGGTTCTTGCGCGTCTATCGGGCGTCTCCAGCTCTCGGTGGAGATACTCGTCCCCCGGCTCGAGCCTCGTCGGGGGCGAGTGATGTTTTCTGGCGCGGCTAGCAGCGCTCTGTGTGGTCCTCGTGTCAAAATGTGTCAAAACTCGAGTTCGCGGTCTCGGCGTCGCCGACAAAAAGCGGTTCGACGGCCCTACAAATTAACGGGCCGTCCTGGTGAGGGCACAGACTCGAAGTAGAAAGAAGAAGGACGCTGCTTGAGAAAAGCTACAGGATCCACGCCATCGCGCTCCACCAACCAACGTACTCTTGCTTCGCGATGGAAACGTAAATAATGCTTCGTAACTTATGATGGAACACAATGCGTACGGTGATCTTAACACTAGGATCTGCATCGTTTTATTAGCGCGTATCTCGTGGATCTGAATTTTACCAGTTCGATGCAAAGAATCGTTAATACAGAGAATCTTAGAGGCCAAGCCGATCGCAACTCCACTTTTTGCCAGTTTCTCGAAATAATATCTCGATACTAAGGCAATCAACGCGTTTTCTACGTACGTAAATCGTACGATCGTCTGATGGAGATCTTACAAATTACCTGACTGATAGGTTAAACGAAACCTATCGGATGTATGTGACAAATATTTATATAAAAAAAAGAAAAAAAAGAAAAAGAAAAAAGAAAAAGAGAGAAAGAAATAAACGTATAGGTATATCGTAAGCGATTTCAATTTGCCCCAAGTGTTGAAACATGCTCGACACGCGGCGTACAATTTTTCTAATGTCGTTAAATAGATATTCGTTTAGAGTAAACTCGACAGAGGAATTCTACGAAGAGACGAGACATCTATTCCCAACGTTCACGATGAAATACTGCGCTGTTCTGTGAAATGTTACTCCATGTTTCCCCTGTAATTATCGCAAGTGTTAAAACGATCGTTAGGCAGCGCGGCCGCGATGTCCAAGAGGATACGTCTGTACAACCTTTAGAATGCCATCGCTGCTCACACGAATTCAACACAAACGTATTTTCAGTTGAATGAAACGATTCGCCGAGGGAATTGCTCAACGATCGCTCGATCGACACCGGATTTATCGACGTTGCGCTCTCTTTACGAACGATTGCGACGATCGACCTTAACACCGTTGGAATTTCGCGCCGACCTTCGCTACGTCACTCGACGTCTTCGTTTCCTCTTGAACGAGCTTCCGTAGTGGTCTTGGACATCCTCCGAATCAGATAAAATCGTAGTTTTAACGGGACACGAATGGCGGGTCTTTGTACGACAGAATCGAACCGTTGATTTTCTATGGGATACGGGCATGGTATTGTGCAAACCGCAACTGGATGCGCTTCTACACGTATCCGAGCGCGGGGCCGTATACGTTCTCAACTTCACGGGGCGCGCGAACTGTTTGCCCGAGTCTCGATTTCCACCAGATAAAATTATATTCCGCGCGTCGAAGAATACAACCGGATGCGAAAGGTGTTACGCGACATCTGTTGCTATTTTCATCCCACGGTTGAGTGTTTTCTAAATAAGGAACGATATATCGTGAACGTGCCGTTTATCGTTCGTCGACGATCTTCTATAGACGCGACTATCTATCGTGGATGTTCGTCGATTTTCACGTTCTGTTAATAAATTCTGCTCGAAACGTGCCGTTAAATCATTCTGTTGAAATCGCGGACAACGCGTTACTCGTTCGTACGAAATTTACACGTTTGGAAATTGCGTAGAAGGATAGGAAATTGTTTACGGCGCGACCTAATATTTGAACGTTCAAAGCGATAGGAACGAACGGTAAGCGGTTGAGAATCCCTTGAAAGTGATCTAAAAGAGATTGAAGACTGCTAACGAGGTTGTCTATCGTGTAAACTCGCGCTCGATATTTGCTCGATTATCGAAGAGGTATCTGCCATGTACGACACAGACCGTCTCCGCCGGTAGGAACGATTTCCTCGTCGATCGACGATTTATTTGTGGATCTGCTACGTACCTGATAAATCCTTATTCGCGGCTCAAGGATCTCGTCGTCGCGCAGACCAACGTTTGCTGCCACTCTCTTTCTGTATTATATACTTGTCCAACATTGTTATTATTGCGAGCACGACTGCAGCTGCTCACCGGGAATAATAATGGTCGTTCGTGCACCCCTTCGTTACACGGGACTGTATCGAAGTCACGTACAGATCGCTATTGTTATTTAATCTGAGGCATTCGTTTAAATTAACCAAAGCCGCCATCCGCTAGTATCAATCTAAATATTTCTGTGCTGTCAGACACGGAAACGCGTGGAACGTTCGAACGATTCGATTAATCGACGTTTGTAATCGTGCACGGCAACGACTTCAGGGACGTCTCTCGGCATTGATAAACCGTGAATAATTTCTCGTTTCGATATCTTACGATCTTCGACATCTACGATGATGTTTCTCTTTTTCAATAGAGCCGCGCGGATATTTTAGACGTGTTCGTTTAAATTCCAAGAGGCGATCGGAGAAAGTTTTTATTTCAAAATATTGAAAATGCTCTTCAATTTCTTTCTGATATTCCCGGTATTCGAGTTAACAAGCGTGGCTACGTACGCGTGTATTCGTTTGGACGATCTTACTCGCGAATAGCGTTAGGGGAATATTGATGATGAAATAGAGAATTGATCGCTACGTTACGCAGGACGGGATTAAGTAGCTATTTCACGCGTAAGAATCGATTATTCGAAAATTACATACTTTTATACGTTGACAAAGGAACCATCCACGTTGTGTAACGAACGCAACACTCTAATCGCGACACACCGTTTAATTCGAAGCTGATCAAACTATAATATATACCGTTCGTGGTAAATAGGAATATAGTACGTATAAACCAAACCTCCTCCTTCGTCGTGATATCGAAATCGATTTACACGCTACGAACAGAGTACCTATTTACTCGAGCGAGTGGTTGTTCCTTTCAAAATCATACGCGTTTCAAGCTAATTACTTTGTAACTCTTACCCTTACCTGGCTTTCTTTCGATCGGAAAGTACACACCCATCTCGTATCGTTCACCGCAACGACATTTCACCACGTACGATTTGATAAATTCTCCGAAGGAGGATTCGCTCGTCGATCACGCTTAATTAACTCTCGCAACGTGTTATTAGCCAATCGGTAATACATTAAGCTGCACGTGGAAAAAATGTGTGGCGGAATGTTAATTGAAAATTAACAGTGCCGTCGAGAGTCGATCCGAGGTTGAGACCGAGACGATCGGCTCGCGAGCGGTATTCTCCGGCGACACAATAGACTCGCGCGGCAATAATCCTCGGGGCAGCTTCTGTACGCTCGATCCTCGGGGCGGATCACGTTCAGGCATCGTGGCTCGTTATTACGGAGGCGAATGAGACGACCGCACGCACGGCCGGACAAGGCAAAAAGTCGTTTTCGCGTAAAACGATCGGCGTTGCTCGGCTTTCCGTCGTAAAGTAGCGCCCACACGCGCCGATGCTCCTCTCGCATAAGCCCCGTGCCGCCAGCAACAACGTGAGAATGTCCACGAGACGATAAAAGTTACGCTCGTGAATATTACGTTCCGCTCCCTCTCTCCACGCGTCCTCGATCGTGCTTGTCCGTGAAAAACCACGACTTCACGCTCGCCTTTTGACCTGATCTTTTAGCGTTCCTTTTAGTGTTCCAGTATCACGGATCGTCCTCTTTCATCGAATCGTTCCTCGAAATTTGTTCGATATTCGAAGCCTGCAATTATCAATGTTCCATAATTTCATGATTTATTTCTTTTATTTTATAATTTACGCCATCGTACATTTATTGTATGATTTATTGATGTAATTGCAGATACGCTTGCAGCTATTGCGTGTAATTTGACGAATATTTCGTTGAAAGAGAATCGAATATATCGATTCCCTTCGATTTCAGGATTCAGGTTTTCATTTGTATATTTACAGGAATAAAAGCATAAAGTTATAATAATTACAAATATTATCCGAGTACACCGATTCAAATCGCGATTCTATACGATAATTGAAATCTGATCTGATTCTCGTGATAAAGTAGTCTAGTACGAATAAACATTGAAGATATTGTTACTTCTTCGTAGATACGTGCTATTAGATTTACGACCTGGTTCGACGATCTTATTCCAATTGTTGGATTAAACCACGCAGAATTATTCGATGAACAAGGCGCTTCTTATACAGCAACGAATACCGATAATTGCCGATTGATCAACAAAACTCGAGCGATCCATAAGACATCGAAATCGCATAGACGCGGACAAGCTGCGTGGAAGATACGCAAACTACATGGCGTACACGCGGTCAGGGCCACTCGGCCCGATGACTGTCCGACGACTGACACCGTTGTTACCATGGAACGAAACGAAGTGTTCGAGGCGATATTTAATTGAAGAAGCATCGACGCGGTATAAATCGATCCGTTATTCACAATGAGATGATTAAAAGGCCGTTATCCTGTTAATGTCCGTTTAAACGAATCGAGCCACCGTTGTAACAATTTCCCGCAACAAACCGGCCGGAACGTTGCGTGATCGGGCAATTATAGTCCTGGGATCGGGCACCGCCGTCCGAAACAGTTTCCGTAATCAACGGGTCGATTGTTTCACCCTCGAAAGGCCGCGTATCGGCATTGTCGCTGGGAACGAGGCAAAAACGCAGGCGCCGTAAGCCGCACAGTTCGCTTCGATTGTTTATATCTGGCTGCATTCCAGCTCGATAAATTCGATTTTTTACACGCGTACGAATATAGTGCCGGCCATTGAGTCGGGCTCTCGCGCGGGTCGTGTCGGTTGGTGGACGCGAGCGCGTTCTCGTCGTGGTCGTGAGCCCTTTTACAAGAAGCCCGGTCCATTCAAGAGTCAACCTCACTGAATTATACCTCGCTACGGATTCGCACGGATCGGCTGGCGCGCGAATTCGCAACCGGATTCCCCTGGCGGACCGCTGCTGACCTCGCGAGGCCAAGAATTCCCCGTGGAAGAAGAGTAGCGCGCTCACAGAGCCTCGGCTAGAACGGTCCAACTATCGAACACGAACAATAATGCAACTCGACGCGGACACTCGGTTACGTAAACGTAAGCGCGTGACCTTATCGAGCGGCGAATCGAGCAACTCGGCTGTTCGCAATAATATCGATACCGTCGATCGTTATTAATAATAGTAATTACGAGGATAAAACGCCGTAGCGCAGAAATGCAGAATAGAAGACCAACTTCTTAGAAGTCCATTAACGTCGTTGGCAACGATACGCCCGCTCCGTGCGTCGCGACTCGCGGCGTCGTTTAATGGTCGTCAGGAATCGCGTCGCAGGAGTATCAGAGTATCGTCGTGGAAATCTAGAATCCTGGAAAGTCGATCCACGGTGGACTGTCGACGGAGCTCGATCGTTGTCGATCCGCGTCGATTTCATCCTGCAACATGTATACGACTAACTTCTCCCTCTCCGTCGATTCCCATGGAATCGCATAAGAGGTATACGAGTATGTCCATCGAGTACACGGAGGAGGTCACCGTCGCGGCGATGTATACCGCGTGATAGACCTATTCGAATAATTTATAGTCGCGTTAACTATAATAGACTCGACCGTGCTATTCGTCGACTGGAAATGACAAGTACCAGCAAGAGTATCGACTGTGGCCGCGCTTTTTTCTCTCCTCGTCTCTTCGTTCGTCTTCCAACTCGTCCTTTTTCATCTCCTCCTACTACGTGGCTACCACCACGGACACGAGAGCAAATAGAAGCGCGTAGAGACATGTCGGGTAGAGACGCGTTCCTGAGCGCAAGAAAAGAAAAAAAGAAAAGAAAAGAAGGGAAGAAGAAAAAGAAAGAAGAAAAAGAAAAAAGAGAAAGAAAAAAAGAACGCAAGCAGAGAAAGAGAGAAAGAAGTGGACGTAAGGATGGGATGGAACAGAAAGAGAGAGGGAATAAGTAGAAGATGAGGAGAGGAAGGCACCTCGCGAACGATTACCGGTGACTTACGTATGCAGGCAATCTCGTGGCGTTTGCGCAATTATTGGAACACCTCATGTCCGTAATAAATGGCGGAATATGCCCTGAAAGGTGTTAGTTCAAGATCATCCGGTGATACAAGACCACTTGGACGGTATCGCGGCTGCCTGTCACAGGATTTCATCACCAACGTGCTCATCCGCGCACGGCTACCTATAGGCGCTGGTTTATGTAACCGGTCGGGACATTAAGGTTACCCTCGATCGTGGAAAGTCTCGCCTACCCTATTCTCCTTCGTTCCGCCGCGTTTTCATAATTATTTTCTAGACGGTGCAGCCGTTCTTACGCACGCTTGTTGGAGGCAACGCGCCTTCACACAGCGGGAAAGGTCGCCGAGAAGGTAGATCGCGATCTCGAAGCAGATCGCGCGCTTTGCGACATACCGCACGCTCTGTAACCTCGAGTCGCGTCTCTTTTGTAATTTTGCATTCATTCTTTGCGTCGATCCTTACCACACCGCTACCAAATATTTCGACTCGTTTGATAAACGTGATTCCTATTTTGTTAACAGGCCGTTTCCTAACTAGAAACATCTTAATAGAATAGTAAAATTAAGAACTAACGACGATCAATGTTTCGTTCTTTGTTCAGGGACCATCCTAATCCTAATCGCGGCAAACGACGGACCGCTCGAAAGTAGCCGTTGAAAAATTGCGAAAAATTGGGCAACAGTAGCGTTTGCACTGCCGCCACGTCCTCGGCGTCGATCCTCGCGCGGAGATTTCAATGCGCCGTGCGACGTGGGAGTAATTGCGACACACGGAGGTACAAGCGCTCGCGTACATACAAACGCGTCCGAGCCGACCTTGCGCTCGTCTTCCCTGTACGGTGCAATCGTGCGCTCCGCGATCAATTACGCGATATCCAGTTTCGTCGCGCTCCTTTCCTAACGACGTGGCCCAATTAAGGACGACGATTAATGCGTTCGCCGCTCGCGAGACCTTTTCTCCCGCTGCGTTGGCCTCTGACTCACCGCTCGTTAGCCTCTCCGTGTCTCTCCTAACCGAGTTTTTAAGCATCTAGGAGCGCCTCTCGCTGAATCTCGAGATATTCCGATGCCGTCATTCCGATACACGAATCGTTTAGCGATTACTTCGAATCCTTCCTGGTGTTTCTTCTTCTTTGAAATCTTGAATACCAATTTCGTTCGACGAGCGTATTAATCGCCAAGTTGTATAATTTAGATCAGGTTTTTCAGCGTCACTTTTTCTCTACATTCCATTCGATTTAGATCAGCGTCTAACGTTGCGGAGATTTAATCCGGTTGATATACCTATCGCAGTGGTCGAACAAGCCATTTGCAGTTTCATCAAGTTATTGCGAATCGTGATGTATTTAAACGTCGAAAATTAGCTTACGTAAGCCTCTAACGTTGCAACGTGCCTGTTCGAAATCAAAGTTCAAGTTCGAAGAAGAAATCATTCGAGCCTCTCTCAGACCATCGCGGGCCACGTATTTTCTAGAATTGTTCCAAAAACGCAAGATCTATACATCGAAAATTATCGATCCGAGCAAACCGTTAACGCGTACGTATTACAGAAATCGAAGAAGCCGTTCGTAGAATTTTTCCTAAACGCTCGTACAGCAGACTTTTACGCAGGAGCAGCAAATATCGAAGAGCACGAAGAATATGATCGTGCCATAAATCCAAACTTGCCGATCCATTGCGTTCCGTCGTGTCACGGTTCAAGTCAGAAAGACTAGCACGTATTCGTGTGAACCGTAGGAGGAACCATCGGGCAGCTGTGTATCCTGGCGGAGGATGATCTTTCAAGTGAGAGGACGACTCGTCCTTGTCTGTTCGTGTGGATAGCGCGCGGTACGAAGCGTGTATATCATGCTCAGTCCGGTCAGGACGCCTCTCAAGATCAGGCATTCGCGTGTGACCACACATGTGTAATTCCAATTAACATCGCGCTCGCGAACTACGCTTACGTTCACGAGAGCTGGCACGCAGGTTATTTCGCGCCAAGTTTCACGCGTGCACACCGAACGGACTGATTGACTGACTGATTGACTTCTCCTGCCGTCTCTTCTTCGCCCTCCTTGCCGCCTTTTCGCCCACTTCTCTTTCGCTCTCTTGGTTCTTTTGGCCGAGCGCCAATCAACCTGCCGCGTTTCATACGGTGTCGACACTCGCGCCTGGAATTTGCTACGATTTCGCGAAAAAATAAGGTTCGTCCGGTCGATCTGACTGGCTAACAGCCAGCCGCTGTGAAAACCGTAACGAGCAACGCGGTAATTGGATCGTTGGACGCGAGATAGGATCGTAGCGATGAGCCACGGGGAATTCCCTGTTGCCACGGAATCTTTTCCACTTTTCTTAGTCGTTTGATTCTTCACGCCTCGCTGAAACTGTTCCCATTAATCTTATATCTACAGGCTGTCGTAACACAAGTCGTTATTAAATAATATTTCTTTTGAAAACGAAAGAAGCTGGATACGTGTATCTTTTACCAATAGTTTACTGGATCATCTCAATTACGTATGGAGTATGATATCGGCGATATAGACATCCCTGGCTGCTTTACAAGCGCCTGCATTAAACGTATTCTGTGTTACTTGTTCAATTTCTTCATTCGGTCTTGGTCTGTCAGTCACGATGAAGAAATTTTCTAAATATCTAATTACTCGGGAAATGAAACGATTCTCCTTGGCAGATCTTTTTTCTTCTCTCTCTCTCTCTCTCTCTCTTTTTTAACGAATTTTTATTACGATAAAATTAAACGGTCCGTACTAATCGAGTTTACCACGGGCGATCGTAACGCTAACGGAAATAAATTACAATAAAACGAAAAGGCGATGCTTTCTTTACGACACGCTGTACTATCTCTATGTTACGCAGTCGGTTGGGTCGTTGGAAACGTCAAATTTCAACGAAAGCGATCGATTCTCTTCTACTTCCTGCATTACAAGATATTATTACTCGTAATCTTAAATGTATCCAACATCGTAAATTCCAATTAGACGATTAATCGTAGTAGCGAGTATCGTCGAAAACCGGTTAGATCGTGACGTAGATATCGGACGAGCGAGATTAGATCGAAATTATTGTTTTATATATGCAACGTGTGTAATGTGATTGCGTGTAGTCATAACGTAGTCATCGTTGTACTAGGATATCGAATCATCCAGGAACTGTACGATCGAAATCTTTGCAAATACGAGGGAAACTAGAAAGACAAATAATTATTAAGAATACCACGTCTGCGCGACTTCGCTTCTCACCGTTGGATCTATAATATGCGTGGACCACACACGACGCAGTGCAAGTGCATCGTAAGTGGCCTTTATTTCCAGAGAAAATATTATCGCAGCATCAGGCCTCGCTCGCCAGTGATACAAGCTTCAGCATTGGCCAGTCCCGCAATATTCCGATGCACAAACCGCGTCTTTTTTCTTTAAAAATTCATCTTTGGATACTGGATATTTGCAGACAAATTTGCGCTGTTTCTTTGCCTTTATGCAAATCGTGCCATCCTGCGCATTATATTAACTGAAATCAGATTTGCTAAATAATCTAGCTAATGTGAACGAGAAATTTGAAATAATCGAAAAGAAAAAAAGAAAAAAGAAAAAAGGGAAGGGTATATAAATTGCAATTTTTCACTTATAATCCTTCGCGTACGTTGTTATTTCCGTATCGAGCTAAATACTAAACAACACGGCTGTTATACATCTTACGTCTACCTTATACGTCTATCTCTGAGCGCTCTATTCGTTGATCGTTTTTGTCCAGCGAAGCGAAGGAGGTCCGTCGCCGAACTGACCTCCCTAGAATCGATCATTGTCCGGCGAACGCGACAATTATCCGCGCAAAAAGGATCTTTGTGCCCTCGTTGTGCTCTCTTAGAAAAATCAACTACGGGTACCATTTTGAGAATGCTGCTCTCGCTTCTGCGGCAGCGCGTTGCACGCGATCTTTTACAAATGCGAAATTTATCTGCGATCTGGACCGTGGGCCGTCCTCGAACCGATGGACAGATCTCTCTTTCAGTGGCGCTGCGTCGACCCTATTGTCGGCCTCGATTCAACGGGATCGCCATTGTGCAGGTTCGCACCAAGAATGGATGTTTTGGTTTCCGTGAATGCATCGAGTGCCATTTTCGAGCGCTGCTCGAGCTGTCGATCGTTTTTCTTCTCCACTCGAGATTTTCGTCCCGACCACACGGTCTCCTCCTCCTTTCGTCTCGCCATTGTCTACTATCGTTCTTGTGTTCTACCTTGGATCGCGGCCGAAAGAAAAGAAACCGCTGGAAGACGAATCGTGAACGTCGACCGTGTCGATGAATTATCACTTTGCACGACCGTTTCGATCGCTCGTGACACCTAACGGATCGATTTATCTGGCTCTTTGAAACGATTCTCAAGAAACCTGTTGGCGGACTGTAAGTTTGGCTTCGCGTGGGTGGAAGCCTTTTGCGAGATTATCGGTATTGTAAGAAGCGTGAGCTACTTTTCGAACCGCAAGGTGTTGGACGACAACAATGTTGATTTATCGAGACTGCTCTTGCCTCTATTACTCATCGATGGAAATGTTATTAATCCGTTCAGAGGTGGTATTGTATTAACACGACGTTTCATTTACATTTGTTGATATTCTGCTTAAGAGACGGCATTCCAAACGTTCGATTAATATCTTCCTCGCCGAGATCTCACGATTTTGTAAAGTTTGAAAAATTTGCAACATTTACGCGAACGGTCGACGTATTTACATTCCTTGAAAAATAATTCGCAATTATTTCCGCGCGTTTCTGATTTTCGAGTAGATTCTAATCGATCTTCGTGTCACGGTAACACCGATACGACACAATTATAAACAATAAAGTGGATGCCGTATCCGCAGGCTTACGACAGCTGCAAGCTATTTGACAAAATATGTACTGTTTGATCAGGAATATTGGTGAATTAAAATTTCTGATAAAAATTCAATCTCATTGATCCTAATATGGCTACACGAAGGAATCGAGTTCGGAAACATCCGACCAGGTACGTCGTTCCAGCCATTCATCACGAGCTTGTTAATTTCTTGTTATGAATCGATGCCAGGTCGACTACTGGCAACGATCTGAATGTCTTTAATAAGCGAAAAAGCCAAACGGTTGCTCCTCAACCGTAGGCCAGGCTGCGTGTACGCGAGATACAGATTGCGGTCGATTGTGACCGGCAGCCATGATTAATCGCGACGATCAGCCCTGGTGCGAGCAACGTGTGCCCTTCGAGCTACCTCAATGCACGCAATTAACCGAACGATCCTCTGCTGCTCCTCTCTCTCGGCCACACCCCATCGAACATTCGAAATTCGAAATTCGAAAGATCATTGATGATGAACGGGCAATTCCCCTATTAAAACGTACGATTCCAGTATCGTAGAAACGTCGTGACTACGGAAAAACAGGCGTTTGAGGCCGCGTCAATCACGCTCTGGTTACGTCAGTACATTCTCATGGCGGAACAGAGGGTAATTATCCTCCATTAAGTGCTCGCCATGACGCCTTTAAACGATAGTAAACGCGTCGAATAAGGTTCGCCAGTCACCGCGCTATACATCACGAGAAAAACAAAAGTAGAATGTTGATGCATGATACCGCGATATTTTAGAGTGATTTGTAGGTATACTCGCGCAAATTAATGATCGCGATAAAAGAAATTGCCAACTGTCTACGGTGACTCATAAAAGTATTCGAGTACTTATAGACACTTTTTACGAATACATTACGAGGTTGTAAAAGGTATATAGAGAAGCTATGAGCTATTTGATGCAAGTATGTATTTCACACAGATTATAAAAGCATTTAAACAGTCGATTATCCATTGACTATCCATTACACCTATTAATAAGTTTCAGTATTTACGCGATAATTATAATGCGACCATCCGCGTTGCATCGTACACGTTATAAGATAAGACAGTTATTCGCGCCGTATACTAATATTTTCCTAAACGTCTCGCGCATCGTATATACATCGTACACGCGGATCGATTTCAAATAAATTTCATAGCGCTACGACGCTCGTTCTGTGGCAAGGCAGCCACCTATTCTCCGCGAGTTTCTCGAATAACGATACGTCTGCGCAACTTTTACGCGTTATTTAGCGCCTGGATGAATCAAAGGCGAGAGTCGCGCGACAGGTGATCGATAGGAGAGAGATTATCAAGATCGAGGAAAGCTGGCGGTCGTTTTTAAAGGAAAGTTTTTAAGTTGAAAGGAGTGGCTGCTGAACAGATGTTCGTAAAGTCTTTCGGCAGCCAGGATGGGTCATTAATACGAAATAGCGACACGTCGTTGTCGAGGCCCCGTGAAATCCTGAGGATCTCGTTATGCGTAACCGAGTACACGGAAGTGGCACAATGCTGGGCGCCCCCGAACAAGAAAAGGGACGGGACGTCCCTTAATCTGACGGCGCACATAAATTCGCGGCAACGAGTCAGTTTTCGTCGATACAAATCCGGCACCGCGTCCAAAGGGGTTTCGCCAGATGTTCGATCGCGCTGTCTCCGATTCTCAGGGCCGATCTAACGAGGCGATTATCGACCAGCGCATCGTTCCACTCGCTGAATTACGCTGCAATTTGCTCGGTTAAATTTAATCGCCTCGTAAAACAAATGGAAAATTCCATTTAATGACCTTTACCAGGAATTTCAAAGAAAATTTTATGCGAACCAACGCTTCTCTTTAAGATCCTTTTATTAGCCACGATCTTACTGATTCGTTGCTATGATATTATATCGAATATATTAAAAAAAAAAAAAGAAAAAAAAAAAGAATTTTTGCAGAAACAAGTTGAAACTACATTTTCTCGCAAATACAAAGTATCCTTGTTGAACTCGTGTTACAGAGCAAGGGGTTAACAAATAGAATTCAATTTGTCGCTTCTACGTCTTTAAACTTATTATTGTATAGTAATTAGTATTATACACTCGTCGTAAGATACTGCCAAAAGTTCGATCGAATAGATGGAAAAAGTATAACGGAAATTGTCGAGGTTCGATATCATCGAGCTTTGTACGCTCGTCATCGTCCATATAAGTCGCGATTTTATGGCTTTCTGTTTAGCGTCGATCAACCGTGATCTCCTCCATTATTCATTTGCTCGAAGTGAAGCGAATTTTATCGTCGATTTGTTCTGCGATCGCGGACTCGATGCTGGATATCTATCAGACATTCCGAAATCGTATACATTCGTCCAATTAAATACGTTTCTCGAATTAAAATCTCGGCACCGCCCTTTCGAAGTTAAACCATTAACCGAGACTACTCCAAGCTGATTATAACCTGGCACAATGTTTTATATTTCCAATAAAACCATTGGATCGTTTCGAAGCTATTCTCGAGGCACAATCGAATAATAACACGTGTCACGCACCAACCAATCGTATAAAGATTTTCATTACAAGACCTCTGCCATCGTATAACTAAGTACGTGATATGATCGATATTTCGTTAAAAAAACGAAATAGATTCTATTAAATAAAAATTGATAGAACGATACTTTTTTCCCTTCCATGGAACTGAAGAATCCTGGAAAAAGATACACTCGGATAGCCGGCTCCTCAAATTTTTTTTTTTTTTTTTGCAAATCCTTCGATAATTTCTGACGAGTCTTTGGAACTTTTGGACAACAATTTTTTAACCGGAAATTGTACGAGATCTATCGATAATCCGCGAACACCGATCGTCGAATAGGAAAACCCTGATGGGGCTGATGCGCGCGTCGCGGCCAAGTGCCCTTGAATTAAAATGGTAATAGAAATGTACGGATTTGAATTGCGAATGTCATAGCGTGCAGGCTGCGACTGAGCCCGGGATATGTATATGCTAAGCAGCGTCTTGTTTTGAATTTAGAACAGGCGCCATCTTGCCGGCGAGTGGTTTGCTCTTTGCCCCCTTCCTGCGGGTAATTCGTGCGCGACCAATGGGGATGCATTCCGGAAACCAGGTATGTGTCGGTTGCTATAACCCACGAGCTATACGTAGCTATTTCATCGGGTGATACACCGAACCCCAGCCAGTGTACCTTTATTCGTGACAGGTAGCAGCAAACTCATTAACCTTAGGCTCACCCTTTTCTTTCTTCTTGTCATTTTTCTATGCCACTTCGATAGAGCGAGCTACTGTTAAACTAATAGCATTCCCAAGTCGAATATCGCTTCGTTGTTTCATTCGTTATCGCATAAACGAAGATCGCAGGGGTAAAGACTCGCACTTTTTGCCTCTCGTATGAGAGCAATTTGCCAATTAACCGTAATCGTTTGTTCATCGATTATTTAATTATGATGCTCGCTCGATAAGATATTCACGTTTAAACTATTGACAATCGAGAAAATTGTGCTCGTACTTTTGCTGCGATCTTTAAATTAGCATATCCTTTGCGTAAGAAACATTGTTTTAGTTTTACACGGATGATGATTTCATCGGGTAAAGATATATATAAAGTAGGAAAACCGCAGTTGCGTCATGGTTCTTTACCATGAGCAATATGAGACGCGAACCGAACTTTGAATAACTTATAAATTATAACTCTTGTTGTTGCACTCACGATCTCACGATGGCCATGATCTTGAACGAAGTAACGCGAACCTTAATTGTCGTACGTTGTGCAGTATATAGAAATGCAAAGCCGACCGAAGCAGAGGAGGCGTTTTTCTTGTATTCTCGTGTATAATAGAAATTCAATTTCGAAATTTAATTACGTAATAAGGTACCACGAAGGAAACTTTCTATTGAAAATTCGTACGTATCGTTTTCTGAAAGACAAGATTCTCTCGATCGATAACGTGCCAGGCTCGACAGCTACGACGAAAACTTCGTCTCTGAATTGGCCGTTTAGTAACGTTTCATCGAAGAAACTCGCCATTGAGAATTCTTGCGCGCAAGATTCGCGTATCCGTTCGTGAAAAATAAAATCGCCCCAATTTTACTTTTCCCTGCTTTTGCCAACCAATTTCAAGCATATTTTCGGCAGCGAAAAACCGATCGTCGAAAATCTTCTGCAATTAGACCACGAGTCTTCGATGATCCTTTCACCCTCTTCTGTTTAGCCGGGACGAACATCGCTGGCCGAACAAGACCGGTAGAGGAAAGGAACTTAAGAAAACGAAGCCCTGGAACAAGACGAAGAAGGAAAGAGGAGACGATCCTGTTTCGAATCCCGGCTGGCACGAATCACCACTCTCCCTTTGTGCCAGGACCTATCTCCGCCTCGTATTATTCGTTCGCCTAAGTCAACAGATCCTCCCGTGATGTCGTGCCTTCTTCCCCTCTCTTTTATTCCTTTTGGCCGTCTACAGCTTCGAAGCGTCGCTTCTCGCGCGAAACCGTCGCGTTTCTCCGGCTCGTTTCTCGTTTAATCGAAACCCGAGAGCTAAGCGTTATTAGGACAAAGCTGATGAGTTGAATCCGACGAGTAATTTTCACGAGATCGTCTACGTAGCTGCTTGATTCGCGTTTAAATCCAATTGCTATCTATCTAGATTCTAGACTATTTCATGGGAATTACGCCTGAAATTCAACTCGTCAGATTTACTCTGATAATGCTGGGTAGATCTGTGGTTGAACGTTTCGTGGTTAAAAACGATCGAGATCGAATGATGTTGTAACACGCCACTCCCCGCAGGATGTCCAATTTTAATTACACCGTTAGCTAGGATGCTTGTTTACGTAAGGATAATGAGACGAGGATCGATCTCGCGTAGATCGAGACACCGGGGGTAATGGGAAAAAATTCCGGTTGCGTCCGCGAAGAAACGTGACTGGGTTGCGTGGTAAAGATCCTTTCTAACCCTGCCGATCCTTTCTACGTGCGACTTTACATTCCACATATCGAGCCATCTTTCCAATTCTTTCTACAAATTAGTTCTCGACAATTTCTAAAAATTACCAGCGAATGTTACCGGCGAAAGTCCTTCGAATAACATTTAGAATATATATTTAACGTAAATTAGTTGTCTAAGATTCCCTCGGCTATTTCCAAGCGCGTCACTTCCCTATACGCACGACTACAATTTCGCGATCTTCAAATTCAACCAACATACCGCTTGTTGCGCTTCACTCTCTCGATAATCACGAACCAAACCTCACAATGCTACTACGATCCAACTAGAAAGCATGCAAAGGGTCGTCGACACCGAGACTTCTCTCTTTACGATCGAATTCCGCAATTAATAAATCCCTACCTAACCCCCCCCCTCTCTCTCTCTCTCTCTCTCTCATCCCACGTTCGATCAGCGTATTCGCCACGAGCCGTCGTAATCCATTTAATCGATGATTAGACTCGCGTAAGCTCGGTTCGCCGTACCGCTACGGGTTTTTCCTCGGGGCTGGAGGTCGGCCGCCTTTAATCGGCGAAATTTCATTTCCATCGGGCATATCGCACCGGCTCGTTACGACCGATCGAGTGTTCCGTGATCCGAGGAGAGAATGCCAATTACGTTTGTTTCCTCTCTGTGCGCCGTGTGGCCTGTAAGCGCGGCGGTCTTCCATGCCTACGAAGAAGAAGTCTCGGGGGTCGGGCTTCGAAACACTATCGAGAGAGTGTTCGATAGGCAGAAGAGGACGCGCGTGCATCGTATGTGCGTTTTTCGACTCTGTTACTTCCGCATCGATGGAAACGTAGTCATATCGATGCAGCCGTAAGATAGCCGCCGGTGCCCCGCGTGTGTGCCGAGCGTTGTTCGCGATCAATAGATCGCTGTACCGGCGGATCGGCGATCTGGCGATCTAGCAGCGGGAGATCGTGTAGCGATCGTTCGTTCCGCGATCGCGCACAATACGAATCGTACGTTCCGGGGTCGTACCGGGGGCGACTGTCTACGTATACTACTTCGGGATCCGTGAGAAGTGTGCTGCCTGCTCACGGACCCGTACACCGCTCGTGCTGCGCTGTAAAAGATACTTTCGACGACGATGTATC
The DNA here is from genome assembly GCA_014825975.1 of Bombus haemorrhoidalis. Classification (NCBI taxonomy): domain Eukaryota; kingdom Metazoa; phylum Arthropoda; class Insecta; order Hymenoptera; family Apidae; genus Bombus; species Bombus haemorrhoidalis. Next base: position 763,074 of record CM026170.1, read on the forward strand.
GTACGCGTCCGTATCCACAGGGTGAGGCGCACTGGGCTCGAACCTTTCAAATCGCTACGAATCGTAGAAAAGCTGAGATCGATTCGTTTCGAGCGACGGCTGTTACGTTCGTCTGTATAGGTTTCGATCGATTGGTCGTTAGTCGCGTAGTCTAGGCTCCGGGATGATTTTCAGCGAGAGGCGCCGCGGGTTTCGAAACTTTTCGCTTCTTGATTATATCGATGTTCGCCTAAAATCGCTCGACGATTAATTCCATTCGCAGCAGGACGATCGAACACTCGCGATTTCCTCGGCGAAATAATATTTTCGAGGGAAACCGATATGTTTTCGCGGTTTGCGAGGTATGCCGGGCATCCGTTGCTCGCGGAAGGTATGCGGCGTCAAATATCTTAGCGGGCAAAAGTTATATTATACCGAGCGTATCTGATGTCTACATGCATGCTGCTCGTATATAGCGAGGCATTCACGGCGGCGTTGCGCAGGCCCCGGGCACGAAATAATGCGCGAGGATCGGCCACGGCAGCTGCCGCCAGCCTCGCAACGATATCAAAGGATTTGCTGATTCAGAGGCGAGCAGACACGAGCACGCGGACCAGCAGGAGGAGCAGACGAGAAACCGAGAAGAAGAACGAACGGCTCGGATCGGATCGTCCGCTTTCCTCGCGAAGAATCGAAACGTCGATCGATCATCGAGGGCGTAACGTCTTCTCAGGGCGCGGATCTAGCATAGAGAGAGTGAGAGAGAGAGAGACAGAGAGAGAGACAGAGAGTAAGAGAGAGAGAGAGAGAGAGGCAGAGAGAGGCAGAGAGAAACCAAGAGCTGACAGTCGTTTCTCAACAGGAAGATTTATTTCGTCGTTGAAAACGACGGTCCGTGAGAGAGAGTCAAAAAATGTCTCCCCTCGATAGGAGAAACTAGCTCTCTTTTATTTTCTAACTTATTCCCTTTCCGTAGTCCTGTTCGTAATTTCTGGCTCCGTGTTCATCCCTCGGAAATCTCTTCGATTAGAGCCCGATCGTGCGAACGTCGAGCCGACATCGATATTTGACAAAGCAGGACGCTTCGGCCGCTGAAGATGATTACGATTACGCGCGAAGATCCAGCATCGTGGAAGTCCACGACCGAGTTCTGTCTTTGTACGAAATTCATTCAATTCGTAACCCATTTTCTGCCGAATCGTTGGAGAATTTACGTGAAATTTTTAGTACTAACGCCCCTACAACTAAGCCAACTAAACGAATACTAAGTAAATCAAGTATCGCAACATTTTTTATACAATTTTTAGTAAAGAAGTTACATAATATTCGGAATAAATATTTGCACGTTTCTGTCGTGTACAAATAGGGTATGTGCAAATATGTTCCGTAGCCATTGCGCAAGCTTGTGTATTCTATGCCGAGTTTGAGGTTGATTTTAAAGTTGTTAAGTCAAATACCCTCGTCCTATCCTATTTGCGAACAACACCGTTCGCCTTTCAGTGTGCTACAACTCGCGGAATCCACATTCCCCGTAGTTCCCTCCAGCTACAATCTATCTTTCGAGCTCGAGTTCGCTCTTGAATGCGGTTGTTTCAACCGATGGGATCTGCGGGGTGTCCCCCGGGCGACGTTTCGCAACGCGATCTATCGCCCGCGTTTATTTATTTATTTTCGCCCGTTTCTGTCAGAGCGGCCGATACCAGGGTGTCGATCGCTATCTTAATTTCGTATTGTGATCGGTCAAACGTTGCCGGACTGGCGCTGAATGGGCCCGAGCCGTGTAGTACGTACATGCGCGCGACACTCGACGGTCTGAGCAAACACCCTTTTGTACCGCACGACGGCCGCACGATGACGTAGTGTCGGCGCGAAACTACACGAGATTTTACGAAACGTCGCGTGCAGCTATCCTGCTTCCCTCGTCAGGCAATCAGCGTCGATTTGTGGCCGTTGCCACAGGTGAAAAGACTGTTTTGGATCTGGTTAAGCACGACACCGACATTCCTGTCACGCCGTTCTAACGTGAAAGTACAAATAATTTAGTTAACCAGGAAACGTAGCGTCGCGGCCATTAGGAGAGCCGTGTTGTTTAACGTTTAGCTGGTTTCACGCCCGATCGTGCATACCCGTAACTCGTTGATACTTCACGTATACCACGTATATTATTGGCGTTATATGGCTGGTTTGTTAGGAGAACGGCGTGCCTCGAAAGTCGCCTATTTTTACATATCCGTGGAAATCTGAAAACCTCGCAATTCCATGAAGAATTACGCGATAATCTAATTTATCCCCTTCTGTCTCGATTCGGGTCGAACGAGCCACGCAGATTCTTCATCGCCTTTCGAAGGGCAGTCTGGCAAAAGTAAAATAAAAGGGGGAAAAAGGTTGAAGATTTGCTAGCTGGTTGGCTGGCACGAAAGAAAGGAGTGCACGGAAGGCCCATAAACCGGATAATTTACGTATTCGGGAGCATATATCTGGTTCAAAATCTGCAGGGTAGCGAGCCGAAAATTCCCAAGAGGACAGGACCAGGTAGACTTGGAATATCCATCGCTTTCAGATGCGCCACGATTAGACCTAGGTGGGAGGAGCTCGCGACCAGATTAATGACGTCATAAACCCAATAAAATATCACCGAGATGGGACAACGACGCGGACGAAATCCCTCTAGGGAATCGGGAGCGTTCTCTCCTTCTTTCGTCTCTTATTTCTCTCGCGTCCCTGGCCACCGCCACGACCTGGTCGCCCCGTTTGCTTTCTCCCGCTGCTGATGGATGATGCAAATAACTGTGCCTGGTCCTGACGCAACCGTCGAACGGTCACGGAGCACTTTTCTCAGCAGGTGGCTGCTGCTTCGGGTGGCAGGTCCAAAAAGAGGGAAGAAACGCGCATGGAGGAGAAAAGAGAGCGCGCGTTTCAGGGGCGGACAGAGAAGAATGTAGAGCTGTGCTTACGATCTCGTAAGAAAGTCAAGCTCGACCTCGACTAAACACGCTCTTCTTTCTCGTTTTTTTTTTTTTCTTTTTCTTTCTTTCTTTTCTATTGTTGGTCCAGATCGATGGATCGCGCACCGGTCAATAAAAAAGAAAGTCGGTCGACTGTCGGAGGGTAGGTCCCACGCTTAGGTCGTTACAAGGCTTTTTGACCTAACTTGCGCAGCCTACGATCTGGCTTAAGTTCTGTTCGACGATAGCCGCGCGATTTTTCCGTATTTATTTGTCAGCGTCCTTTTCTATTTCTCCTTCAGGTACTGGATATTGGAAAAGGGTACCCTCTATAAAGCTATTAACTTGGGAATTACGTACCTGTACGTCATTAAATATCAGCTAAGGCAAAAAATTGCATTCTACTGCGATCCTCTTTCCTAGCGATTAAACAAAGGTCTGCTTATAGAAGATCGATAGTCGAAAATCGAAATTCTTCTATACGACAAATTAAACACCTCGAGTTCCATTCTGTCCGACCACAACCATCCAACAATGTCATCGAAAGGTTTCATTGATCGAAACATCCACGTACACTGTACTTACGTGGCGTTGTACGTCGTACACAGGTTGAATCGCGTTTAATCGACCGAGACCGTCTGCGAACCGAGCAAATGAGTGTGTCTAGCGATGTTTGACGAACATCCGGCGATCTGTCGATGATACCAGCCGATTCTTGGACGTCGTCTCCGTCCTTTCCAGGTGGATATATCGACAAATTCGTGTCCCGCGGCGAACGAGGCAGATCTGTCACATCCGTGGAGAGCAATCAGAACCTGCAGCATGTATATCGCGTTCCACTCGTGTAGCCCCATGGAACCGGGGGTCGTGCGGGTCGGATATCGATAGTTTGAATCGACGGACGATGTCTCTCGTCGTGCTCATCAAGACGCGACAGGATGGCTCGATGGTTGCTGCGTCATTCGCGTCCAGACGCAGGATGTACGCTCGTTCACCGGGTCCCCCTTTGCCACCCCTTTGTTTTGCACGTTTGTCCCATGAACGAGCATAGTCGACGTTTATAGGTGTGGTTTGTGCGCGGATCTTCAATGCGGATTTCAGTAATCGTACGCTTTCCTTACTTTTACAAATACGCTTGTCCCTAGAAAGTTTCCACGGAGGGTTTCTTCTCGTTCTTCGAAGTAGTACTATTTACGGAAAAACCTGTCGAGACTAGACTTTCATTTTTAGGAGGTTTAGTTTAAAAGTTGCAATATCATCGATTCGTTATTTTCCGGCGTCAAGATCCTCGCGTTTTGCATTCGCCTTCGCGATGAAGCGACGGTAGGATTTATGGCAGCATCGAGCATCGAGAAGTCGCGATTGATTTGTGCCTTCTATCAGGATACGTCGAAGTGAGATTAACTATTAGTAGTAACTACGATCCTTGGAGTCTGCGAAATAGAGGTATTTCTGGACGTGTAGTGGTTCGAAAAAAAATTGCCAATGATAGAAAAATCGCCGGGAAAGAATTTACGCAAAGGAAAGGTGTTTTCTCAAGACGGATAGGAAATTGTGTAAGGAACGTTTTTTCCGCAGAACTGAGAGGTTTATACCTCTCCGGATATTTCCTTGACATTTCTTTTTTTTTTTTTTTTTTTGTCGTTTTATTGTCCCTAATTTCTTCGGTACAAATAGCGATAGAAAGAAATAAGTAATTAAAGTCCAAAGTTCGAATACAGTTCCAAACTTGAAAAATAGTTGTACCGTTTACCAAATGTTTGCCTAACCCGAAACAGTCCAGGTCGTGTAAAAAAATAAAATATCATTCGGAAGGAATGTACTTCGGTCTCTTTACGGGCCCTGGCCACAAAATTTTGAGGTAAGATCCACGGTTTATCGCTTACGCGTCCATCTCAGGGAAGTTTTCAGAGCCCAATGGCCCAATGATTTTCGTTCGGAGGTATGATTCCAGATGTTAGGCACGGGGTCGTAGGAAATAAAACTGACCGCTTAGGAGTTGGCACGATCGGAATCATCCATTACGATTTATTCGCATTGCCTATTGTATATTATTCCAGTTATGTTGGTCATTGCTTTGTGATGGCCGATAGATACAGATAGAAAAGTAAAGTTGCAATAGGAAGGAGGGAATAAGGAAAAGAGTTAGGATTTAAAAAGAAGGTTGTGAAAATTCGTGAGCTCGGAATTTAGCGAAACGTTATAGGATATTACGTTTATATGGCATCATTACGTTTATCATGGCCAATTATAATACTCTATTTCTTACGAGATACGGTAATAAATAAAGCTTCAAAATTTTACGTTGTCGCAGTTACTTCCAATTATCAAAATCGTACTTTTTAACTACTACTTCTTACTTCTTACTTCTTTCCGTAGGCCTTAGATCGGTAAACTTTCGAAATCTTATTTTATAATATTTTCACCACCAAAATGATTTGTGCGATCATGGTGCTTAAATTTCGTTATACGAATACTTCCGCCCCTGATGATTTTCCTATTCTATGGTCGTTCACCAAAACGCCCCTGAATTATCTAGTCGAAATTGTTTTACGTTTCCTGAGTGCAGTCGTAAAACCATTAATATTCTCCGGAACGGGCACATGTACCCCAGAAGCAAACATAAACATTCTAGGACGGTGTCCGGCTGTCTTTCTACCGTCTAACGGTATTTGTGACTTTTTAGCAACGGAGGCCCGATTTTTTTCCTTTTCATCTTTCTGTCGACTGCTTTTCAAAAGAAAATCGTACGGACCTTGCATTTTTATGGCGCGCGCCAGTCGAAAAAATGCTCAGACAGGTACAAAAGATGTGTGTCAAGTCGTAAAAACTTTCGACAGAAGGGTTCCCTTTCCCGAAAGATTCGCAGTTGTTTACGGTTATTTCCACGAGGCTCTCGTGAAATAGCCAACTTTTCGCCATTACTGCTGGGAAAACAGTACGAATACAAGGAATTACGAACACCGTAAAAAACATTCAAGTACACATTTTATTCCTAGTTATATACGTAAGTTCTATTCTTATGAATCTATGAATCTTGCTATTAGAAACATTTTTAATATCTTGAAAAGCTTGTTCAGATAACTGCCGCTGCAAATAAAATTCAGGAGTATTATTTTAGAGCCCGGTTTTATTATCTAAGTTTTTAAATACATAACCGTAATAGAACCTCATTTTTACGGTGTTAGTATTACGCTGGGTGAAAGGAAGAATTCACGTTTCTATGACGGTTGGACGATTGTAATTTGCATCATTTTCATTTTTTTCTTTTTTTTTTTCTATTCTATTCTTGTATCTGTAGTCTCGTATCTGATTTTTCTTCGTTTATTATTTCAGCCCATATATATATATATATATATATGTAGAGGAAATGCCACTGTTATTCGACAAATGTAAAATGTAAAACTTGGCGATCTAAAAGTTTTGCGCAAATTTCGATCTCTTAAATATCCTCAGATCAGAAGATTTGAAGCAGTTTTGTAGTATTTCACTAGAAGATGAAAGATTAGCGAAAGAAACGTAGAAATAAGTTGCCCAGACTATAGTTACAGTATTCGAAATAAAGTTCCATTTTTTAGCTATTTATCACAGCATCGATGGCATATCAATCTGTAATACACATACGTACGATTCTCTCTCTCTCTCTGCTGTATTCTTTTAGTTGAGATAATAGAATCGTTCATAGTAACAGTGCCCTGATTATTCCCATTCTAATTCCGCTCTGATTCCATAACGGTTTCGATTCTATCTTCAAGCTTCGTCGAATGGCCATTTCGACGACTTTTCTCGACGAATTTATAGTTTCAACCTGTATACAACCAACTGAAACTCTGTCTCGATGAACGACACGAACGTGTTGATCATTCGATGGGCGGATACCAGTCACGTCCATAGGAGCCCTTGAAAAGGGCGCCGAAGTGGAGCGTTCTCCGGACGTATCGTTGCGTGAAACCGACTCATCGTAGGACAACGAGTGCCTAACGACGGGCATTCAGTTTGTGCCCGTTTGGCCACGTGACATGCAAAAATCACCCTTCTGTTGCCCGGAACTGAGGGCCTCTGAGCCAAGAATGACTGGCCCGTGATTGGGCTCTGAAACTCGAGAAGAACACGCTGATCCTGCCTTCCTGTTCCCTTTACGATCCTCGGAGACCGGGTCGGGCTAATTCAACCAACAAAACGAACGTTTTACGCGGGTTTTGCATAAACGCTTACTCATCGCGTCGTCTAGTGGACTCCTTCCTCGGTTCTTGGTCGATCCTCTTCCCTTCGCTGCCTTACGGGCAACCGTACCGGACAAGATTCTTAACTGATTTTTCAAGATTCCTTCAGAATCTGCGATAAAAGCATATTGTCCTGAACTATAATGGAATTTTGTTTCTTTGTATAAAGCGGAGGCCGTTGATCCCTACGTCAAATACGTATTTTATTTTGTAATCCTAAACGGTCGATCGTCGTATTTACATGGTATCTCAACAGTTCCACAAACGTATTTCCTTAAATTTTACCATTATATACTATCTATTATAAATCCCTATCTTTTAGCTAAAAAGATATTATCGTATACGTAAAATACAATAAAATATTTCTATTTCACTGGGGAGGATGGAAAAATCCCCGACCAAGTTAGGAAATCATTTTTTAGTTTTTCCTCGAAGAAAATGATGTGCCCGGGTAATCTACGAAATATCTTGTGTAACAGAGCGGCTTCCAACATTCCAGATTCCTCGATTTCGTAGATAAAATAAGGTAAAGCGATCGTACCGGTGAATATCTCGACGGAACGTTCGCGCCAGCAGCGTTCGCGAGTTACCACGAAACGGCACTTCGTTATCTCGTATATTAATGAGCGGCCGGAACTTACAGCTTGCCGATCCGAATTACTCTCAATCACCACGCGCGACCATATGCTCGCCATTAATTACATGCCACGAAAACTCTTAACGACGCAGGCTGCACGATCGATTTTAACCATCGAACCCTTCCAGGCACGTGTTGCCCACGTACGAACAGACTATAATAGCGCGGAGGTGCTACTAATGATTGTCGATAAAATCAGGTAATTATGAAGTTATCAATTGTATCGTTAAGACGTCCACGCACTAACTCCCGATGCTGTAGTACATCATATACAAACATCACTAAGACGATGACTTCTTCGAGCAGAATTTATCGTAGCTTTATTCATATCGCTAAGTACCGTATAATCTTCGATGGATATTAAGTTCCAAGCGGATATGGGAAGATCGCTGATTTATGGGCATCGAGAATGGGTATTTCAGAAATGTTTCGCACTTTGTTCGTGTAAATTTTATACGACTTCGGTGATGTTCCATATAAAATTTAATGAAATTCGTAGTATTATTTCAAAGTATGGTTTCAAAGTTATTCATTCATAAAATGGTGATACTAATCTAAAGAGCGGTAACGAACTATCGTGGTTTCAAAGTTTTAATACCAAATTCAAGCGAAGCAAATTTTTAATTCCAAATTGATTTGAACAAGATCGATAAATCGGCAGAAATTGTTACCGTCACTAGCAGCTACGTATAATTATTTGCAACGAGAACAAGGAACGCTCGTATTCTTCGTATATCGTTCGTTCGTCGTACAGTTCTCCGCTAATCGAGTTTAAAGTACAATAAGAACATTCTTCGGAAAAATATGAAAAGGAAGGAACTATAAGGGTTAATTTAAGGCTACTTTAAGGGTTAATATTCAATCTCGTATACCCTGCGTACCAAGAATCGACTACCTGTAAGAATCGAGAAAAGCAACAATCCGTGTAGAGCCGTGGTTCGGCGTCCTCAACCCCTCGCGGCCGCCGTTGAAACGCAGCGAGCGTACGCAGAAGAAATCGGCCCTTCCTCTTCCGTCTCCCATCGCCGTTCGTTGGCAATCGCTCATTCGGGATCACGGTATATCACGCTTCATATAGAATGCCGCAGGGTCGATGAATTATTGACCGGGCAGTTGCGTCCGGTCGTTCGTTCCTCGAGCAGAAACGATCGACCATAGCAATCCCGTTCGCGGCAATGATGAATCCAATCATAATTTAGTTACATCTTATTAGACTCCTACCGCGCTGGCTCACCGTGAGACCGCCAGGTATATAACCTTCTTAATCCACGAAATGCATCTCGCTGCTACCCCATCGACCCGTCCGCCGTTTCCACTCGAATCCCCTTCGACCTCTATCCAAGGAAGACAAGCCTTCGATTCCTCTTTCCCGCGTGCGTTTGTCCTTCCTCCGCTCTACTCTATGAAACCGCTCATCTTCCAACCAACATTATTGCCAGCCAGAGTCTAATTTCGATCCGACGATCGCGTTCCCGATTCATTTGCCGCACCTCCGCGTTCATCGTCTTTCGCTCGCCGATTGCTTCGTTCGCGGATTGATTACGCTTACAGCGAATTATTTACGAAAAGATTTTACAGAGTCGAGGAATCAGTTTGGCGGCTGATGGTACGGTTTTGGGGGAAAGAAACGGCTTTAGAAGCGTCGAATTTGTCGAGCAGGTTAAGGCGATGATCTTTGGATCGATCAATTGGTATTAATTAGTTCGGCAGAAGGTTAGAGTCGACAATGAAATTCCGATCGAATCTTTTGATCTTTAAATATCCGAAGCACCGAATCAAGAAATTGTTGGCCTCTTAGACGATTAAATCTTAAGATGTTCGAGCCTTAAAACGATTGTCTATATATTGCTTAGTAGCGTTCGTCGAAATAGGATACTGCTTCGTATTTCACAACATTGCTGCCGATTTCGTTAACTTTTTAATTCAATTTCTAAGATTACTCGCACTCTTAATACTCGCGCCAGAGTTAAGAGTGTAAGGTACGATCGATTACGCTTTACGATTACCACGCCTGGTCCGTTTAAAAGGCTATCGTCGAATGGAGTACACGCTACAGAAACAGGAACTATGCAGATCGATACACTTCGATCGTATCTGCAGCCTATAATCGAGGTAATCGAAGTATTCAATTTTATCACTTTTGTTAATTAGCTTAAATCGCTATGGATAGGAATGAACCGTCGACCTGGATACTTTAATTAAACCAGCGATCGTACGAGCGAAAGATCGGGTTTCGAATCACGATTCTGATCCGATCATGATCCAATCTGACACTCGTCTGGCCTCATAGAAAACTATAATTTTCGTGAAAGATCTAGTCAAAACTGAATCCTTCGTGATCCATCGTTGACGTGACAGCGGGTCGAGGCATTGACGTTAATTCGACGCCGCCGTGTTTAAATAATTATGGAAACGCGTCGTCTGTTGGAACGAAGCGAGACGTTTCACGAGCAACGGTTCACGGATCATTAGGTGTATCGATAATTGCCACCTGTAAATCGCGAGCCGTGTCTGACACCTGTCGCTGTGATTTCAGACTGTTCGGACGTCGGAAACGCAGCAACGTGTTTGAAATTCTGACACGAGAGTTTCTAATTTTCTCTCTCGTACAAAGTTAGGCAACGCGTTTAAAAAATTCTTCCAGCTCCTTCAAAATTTGTCTAAAGTCTTAAATATCCTTCTAAAGGACTGTCGTCGCGTGTCTTGCCCTTAACCATTTTTTACACGAATGTTGCGTGCACGTTGATCAAGTTACGTTCGAACGTAATGATAAACGATGACGGTGTACGATCGTTGTTTACATCTTGTGGCGACTAATCTGTATGTTAATGAAAACGGTCTTAATTAACTCATCGATCGGTTAGATAACGTTAGAGTACGGAGAACTAATGGAGGGTGAGTCTTTCCTCTGATCGAGGTCAGGAGAAATATGGGAGAGGAAGTCGTACGACTTAATAAGGTACCTGCCAGGGCTACTTTACGAAATCCAGTTTCTCCGTTAGGTTTAGGTTAGGTTAAAAAGGATAAACATTTGCCTGGTAGGTAAAAACACGAGACGTTTTTGACCTGTTAAGGTGCTTATAATTTTAAATCCACGAACCTGTTTCTTTCCTCGGCCGTATCATTTTAATATCACGTCGTTGCTCTATGATTTTCATACGTGATCGAAAATAAAGTCACTTTTAAGGTTCGGTCGTCTCTTTGGGATGCCAACGTGGCGATTAAAGATACGGATAAAATGAAACTTTGATAAAGATTTTATCGTTGACGGATTGCTTCACGCTGTACCGATACCGATTCGCGTTCCTGCTTTCTATCAATTGCGCGACGACAGAGAAACCGAGAGGAAACTCGGCTATCGCTATCTTGGTCGCAGGTCTATCTGGTGTTCCCTCGATTCAAAGTGGTTTCACCGTGATCTTTGGCACGCATGTTGTACGAGGCACAAGACGGGTGCCTGTTAAGTCACGGACTTTATGGTCCACGAACCCGCATTTCGCGGTTCTCACGCTGGCTTAACGTCGGAATGTTAAAAAAGTCGTTCCTCATTAAACGAACTGGAACGGAATTCCGGAACGGTATTGGAAATACCACGCAACGTGGCCAGGCGTTTAAGCGGGAGCAATATGGATTGTGCATCGCGTGTTCGCGACCTGGCGATCTCGTGTTGCGCGTGTACACGCGACGCGTGAAATAGAGACGCTCCTTCTCTCTCCCGTCGACGTTCAGCATCTGCTTGAGGCTGTTACGACTCACTCGAGGAGGGCACGTTTCGTCGGGCCTCTGCACATTTTTGTTGCGTTCTGATTTTTCTTCGACCAACGATGGATGTTGCTTCCTCGAAGGTGTTTATTACGAGGAATTATGCTTCGCCGAAGTATCTGTGGGAAAATATTTCGTTACGATGATCCACTCGAGAATTTATGGGCGAGAGGTTTTTCATTTCTCCGAAATTCTTTCTACCACCCGCTTTCGTAATCGGAGAGAGAACTCGGAGGAAAGGCAGGATAAGTTACATCCTTTGTTTTTCACACGACCGCGATTTTCATATCTTAATACCTTATCGATCAATTACTCTACTCCGTTTGAAAGATAAATAAAAATAAGGAGAGGTCCATATTGTCGTGCCCTTGAATATGAATTTCGTTTCGGGTTACAATGTCTAGAAACGAAGGAGCTGTAAGTAGATCGTGCTCTTTATCATACTTTCTATCAGTACCTGTATTTATACCTACATTTTTTTTTTTTCTTTTCTTTTTTGTTACAAATTCATCCGCTCGTTTCTGTATCAGTGAACGACCTGACGACCTAACAGGTATCAAAAGTATTGGTTGGCTGAAACGCTTCTCTATCCACTAATTAATCATCGCACATACTAAATTGCCAAATGTATCGATTTGTCTTTAAACGAAAGAGCAGGAAACGTTTACGTTGAATTTCTTCGTTCCATTCTGACTTCTTCCAATGAGCAACAGTTTGGTTCTACGAAGTTGTTTCGATAGTGTAAACGTTGGAACTCGTAAGGGGCTACGAGAAGTGCGAAACAATGGCGCCAGAAACAAATTATGCGCGAGCACGTTCCTATAATCAACCGTGGCTAACTATGTAATTCGTGTATTAGACTGGTGGCTAAAGTTTTGACGTAAGGTATCCAACGTTCCTTCCAATTACACGTTCCCGTAAAATGAGAATATTAAACGACCAGTTTGGCAAAATTTTATGCCCTTCAGCACATTCGATGGTGGTTGAATAACGACGCGATTGGAGAATAGATCAAAGTTCCGCGCTAAACCATAGGATATTAACAACTGAATAAACTGGTCAATGATTTCCCTTTGAAAATTCGTAGAAAACGAGTAGAAAGGGAAACGCGTGACAATTCAAAGTGGACTGCCGGGGATCAAAGGAAAGAATGCCGTTCGGTTAAACGCCGCGTTCTTGTAAACACAACTTTGTGCTCTTTCAGCGGTTGATTCATGTACGGAAGCTACGTGCGAACGATGCTCCTTTTGCCAGCGAAAAAACGCCTAATCGCAGTTGCAATCTGTATTCGGAGTTTCTGAAGAGAGCGTGTAATCTTTGGGTGCGGAGGGAATCGAGTAAGAAGAATATTACGTTTCATTTCTTCGATCAAGGAATCGCACGAATCTGTTTGTTTTGAATCCACCGTTTACCGCTCGGAATATGTTACGAAATCTTTAGAAGTTTCTTTCTTTCGTCGAAAGCTCGCTCCTCTGACAGCTCGCTACACGTTAGAACGATGCGTCGAAATTTACTGTATCGAAACTATTTTTCTCTAATGATCTTCTGCTGTATGCGTATATGCGTGTGCGTATATATGACACGAAGATTTAAAGATCTAATTAGTAACTCGGAATAAACGTTCGTAAAGAATTCAATTACCCTGTTGGATTGCTCTAAAAAGTTGCACCAAGTACGTATAATGTTACGTATTACAAGAAAAAAGGAGAAAGTAGGAAGTAATCGCAGGAAGGAGCGAACCTTTGGATCGAACATTGGTCCGATACTTTTCCCGTACACAATTCCTATGCTATCCCTGCGTTCGCGCGACACCTGCGAGCTCGCCACGTTCCGCTCAAGCAATCAGCGTTCGCGGTCGCTGCACCGATCGGCGTCGTTTCGGGAGCACCGCGAGCCGCTCCAATTCCTCGACCTATGGCCCGGCCTTGTCGTTGATTTACCGTTTCACCGGTTCCATGCCGATAGCGGCGCGACGAACGTCTACGAAGTGGGATTCCCTTTGGTCGATCCAACGGTTGCCTCTATATAGAAGACGAAGGAGAAAGCCGCTCCAGAATCGTGGTAGTCGTGCATCCGATAATGAGGCTCGCGCGGCATTTTCGATCCCGTGCCGCAAATAATCCCTTTTCTCTACATGGGAGGCTCTCATTATCGTGCAGAACGGCAAACAGGAAGATTGGAGGAGGGGGAGGAGAGGGAAGACGTGGAACACACGAGAGCCAGAAGAAAAAGACACGATAAATACAGAAGAAGATGAAAGGGCGAGAGGGGCCAGGGAAGGATTGGGCCGAAAGCAAAGGGATCGATGCCGTTTTATTTTTTTCAGAAGCTGATCGAGATCGCCCGAGATCATTTACCGGTCGGCCTGTTCCGGGCCTGGACTAATCAGATCAATCAGATAGAATGATCGCGAAATGAGTACAGGATCATTATCCTTTCTCGGGCCACGATGCCGTCTTCTTTGTTGCTTCTTTCCGTTGTCCTCCTTCGATCGCTCTGACGAGTCTCTCTTGATCGCAAATCGAATCGTGAAATCGATTTCGACCACGTACCACTGCCGCGTCTTCCGCGATGCCCGTGTAATTCAACCGATCGTTCTGCCGGCAATCGTTATCGGTGGTAAACGCAGTCTATTAGTACAGTCAATTAGGAGATTTAAATAGATTTGCTGTTATGCTAACGAAACTCAAAAGCGTGCTTCTATTGGTTCGTTCGTGTGATTTGTTAGCGTGTACGTGTTCGTTCGTGGGAATTAAAGGCGATGAAATTTCTAAAAGGCGAAGAAATTCTATTAGACCGAGATCTGGAATTGTTATTACTATAAGTCATTTCTGCAGGTTATTCTGTCACCCATCACGAAGCTCGTTGCTTCGTGTACGAAAGCTTCCCATCGACTCCTACCATATGGTTACTCGAGTCGATAAGTTATTATTCTTTCGTTATTATATCGGAATGTAACGGTAGCTCGAGATATACACCGGGATTGATCATTCTGCGCAAATTTCAAGATCGAGTTTTAAGCGGTTGAAGTTCGCATGATCGCGATAACTTTATCCTGCTGTACTTCTGCTCGCGTAGGATCATCAAGAAACTCGTCTGATTAAACGGAACGAATTGGAAAAGGAATATCGAATGACTAAACGCGGTTCTTTGAAACAAGTCGACGTAATAATTATCGCGTTTCCAGTCGGCAGGGGCCCGTTCACCATGCACCAGGCATCGTTTTACGTTTCTCACGGTAAATCAGCGCACGGCTCGAAACAATTAGTCGGCTCATTAGAGAGAACAGGGGCGGCACACGAGGCACGCACGCACACAACGAAACGCAGCTTTTCCTCCGTGTAAATTACAGCGTCCCGTTGATCGAGGAACCGCCTTCGTCGTTTCACAGACGCGAACAACGAGCAACCGTGGAAACGATTGCGTAATCACCGCGAAAATGCTCGCTGCCGGCGAAACGAGAATTAGTCGAGAGATCGTCTCGCTTTCCAAATTGATTTATGTTCGTGCCCCTACGATCGTGTAAATCATTTCCTGCCTAGTTATAATTTTTATTCCGATTCGTTGTAACCCTTGTATTTGATCTTAGAATTAAAGATAATATTATACTTCATATATCTTGTTTTACGATTCGTCTTTCGAGAATCACTTCCTTAACTGCAATCTGAGAGCTAACTAATAGTAATCGTTCCTCTCAATGACCCATATGACGAGTCTTTGGCTAATGATGGAAATATGACTCGTACGATTCACCCGATGCATCCTCGATCTCCAATGTGCCAAGACACGGACATAATTCATAGCAATCAACGTATTGCGTTCCCATATTGTTCGAAGCAATGCCAGACCACCAGAGAGATAGTCGTTTAAACGCAGGTTCACCAATTATTGGGCAATAATCGTCGAAAATTGTCGGGTCTGGTCTGAAGATCTTCCCCATCTAGACCGGAACGCCTAATCATCGAAAAATCATCTAACCTTTTCACCATTTTCTTCGATGTTCTGTTCGCTGAACAGATATCTCGTATATTCCTTCGCTTCCGTTCGATATTTTCAACAAATGATTTTATTCGACGACGCAACGTCGAGGGAAAAGTGTGGCTGCCCACGGGGTGGAAAGTCGATGTGCCTTCGAAGAACGTTTCGACTCGAGTCCATTTCACCAGGACTTTCACACGCGGTGATGGCCTTTGTCGTGCCGGTAGGCGTGGTTTAATGTCGCAGGTAGATCCTTCTGAAGCGCTTCGATATCGATACTTCCGTTTGCTTTCTTAATTTCGTTTTTCATTCCCCACCGATAACCGAATTATTCATCGAATATTCGATACGCTGAGAATTTCAAACGTATCGTAAGATCAACGTTAAATCATCAGATTTGAAACTTCGATCTGTATAATTTTTAATTGCAACTTTCATTCGCAAGTCTTTCGATGAAAATTTATTCGTCGGAAACTTAAATCCTTGATTATAACCTCGATCGGGATACTCTAAGATAAATTCAATGAAAATTTGAACTGCAGGAATATCAACGCGCTTTGTAAATTAAATTTCTCTATTGCCGATCATTACCACAAACAAACAAACGAATCCTTCTGTTCGTACCATGTCACGAACATAAAATCCTCTGAACTTTAAAATGAGCCAATCCTTGGCGGATAAATTATTCTATCCTACAAAGTGTCGGCATACATTCGCCAAATTGAATGAAAATTCCTCTTCATTCTCCTCTCCTCTCTTCTACAAAGTTCAAACTCGACAGGGGCTCAGTCTGAGAGTTTCAGGGCGATCGTTCTAAACATGGCTGCGCTTGACAAGGAGCGCACGGTGGATTGGTCGCTCGCTGGAGGGCCGCGCAATAAAATAATTTACACGGCAAGTGGCGAGAAGTCAAACGGAGTCAAAAGTGAAGGAAGGATAATTACCGCGTAATGTCGTACTTTCTCCTCGGAGCGTCGGTGTACGCGCCGGTCATTTACACGCGTGTAAAACGTTGATGCTTGGAAGCAGCTTACTCCGACGATATTAATGTCGTGCTAGTAATACGCGTAATGGTGCGAGCGCAGCTGCGTGAACGGGCTGTGCATGATTTAAATCCAGCGATTAAAATGAATAGAAACCAGCCTGAGACGGTGAGAGAGACTTACTTAAACACCTAGTTTTTCTATGCAAAATTTTATTCATCCTCCTCTTAACAATGTTTACGATACGTACGCTGGCGCTTGCTATTGTACGAACTTTGTTAACGTTCAACCGATAGAAAGACGTTTAATGTTTTCAAAACATCTGTGGTATTGAATCGAAATGCACATTCTCCTCGATTATTTCGATCGTTTCGTCAAGTGCTTAAAATCACGATCGACCGCTATATTCGAAACTAACGGAACGATTAAAAATTCTGTCCGAAATCCATCTAACGACTACAACATTCACTATCACTCGTTTTGCCCCTGACGAATTTACAATCCCGACGAATTTGGAATCCGCGCTAACCGCAAGCGTAACGTAAATCGCGGAATTTCCCGCGTATTTTGCCTTCGCAATTTACAACCTGTTCTTATTGCCCCGGACGATACGGGGCCATTCGACGAATTTTTCCACGGCATATTTACGCTCTTACCGTACATCCCCGTATATCCGAGACGCGATAGAGAAATACGGTGCAGATCGTGTTACTCTCGGTTGCTCCGCCACACGCAACGATAAAACGATAAAAGTCCCGATGATATATTCCACGGTACAAGTGCAGCTCGTTTTTAACGATTCAACGAGCCTTGGCCGCGGGCTGTGGTATCGAACGATATCGAGGACGTATCGAGAAAGAGATTCGTAACTAGCGTGTCCCGCGCCAACGTTCGTTGCGCGTCCTTGATCCACGAAGGACGTGCAGGATCACGGTCGAGGATTTTCATGGTACGTCGTGGTGAAAAGGCGGTCGGTTTCGTTTCGAGCCCCGCCACGGTGGAGCGTCGGTTGCCAGGCCTGGCTCATTTTGATTGATCGGGCAATATAGCCTGCTCGCCCCCCGCGGTTCGTGCATTACCCGCCGCGACGTGGAAAAATTACCGGATTGAGATGCACTCATTAATAATCCTCGCGTACTCGCGCGCACGCTCGCGCGGTTCCACAGCCCTTCGACTTCGATCTTGAACCGTAGCTCACGTGTAATTACTCGCGAACGACCACGCGACATGGAACGAGCACCGCGTGAACTCTGCTCGTTCGACGAGAACCATGCGTTTCTACGAAAAACCTTGCCTCCTTCGGATTGTTTCGCGCCAAGGACGACCGTCGAGACCGTACGCCGGAGTTTAAGCAAGGAGTGAGAGGATGGCGAAGGAGTTTACTCGTGACTGGGTGTTTCGTGCCGACGCGCACCTTTGATTTATAACGGGGATGATTGGACTTTACTCGTTACTTTATTCGATGATCGCTGCTTAATGGTAATGCAATTCCGTCGATATATTTCAACGCATTTTTCAATGTACGCGGACCCCCGTGTAACGCGGGGATCCGTTTCGTGATATAGGAAATCAAATTATANCGAGGCGCTTGCACCGTTTCCGCGTGTCCATGTTTATCTGTTTATGGGAGATTTAACGATAAAGGGCGAACAGGATGCATATGATATGCAAGAATACTCGAGATATAGGATATATATATATATATATATGTGTATATATGTGTATATATATATATATATATATATATATATATATATATATATATATATATATATATATATATATATATATATATATATATATATATATATATATATATATATATATATATATATATATATATATATATATATATATATATATATATATATATATATATATATATGGGAAGGTAGAGTAGGATCGAAAGCGAATATTTCGTTCACGTGCAACGACCGGTCGTACTTCTCGACGACGTAAAGCTCTTCTTCCTCGGAGCTTTAAACTTGTTTTGCTGTATAACGCGCCTTTCGTAACGCAATGTGCATTTATACGCGTTTATGCGCGCGTCGTCAATAATTATCGAAATCGTAACATAGATATCGCCAGTCATTAGTAGAATTTGCAAGCAATGTTCGACAGAAAGGATTTGCCAGCATTTTCAGTAGAAAATTTTAGAATCTTCAGCGTCCGAGAACAGGTTATACGAGAGTTATACGAGAGTATTTTGCTCATTGCGCTATTCAAACCCACATTATAGCTAAACGAGTTATACAGGAATCCACTATACGTAAATCAACACTTTAAGATAGCAAGCAAACGATTAAGATTCTACTAAATACTCGGCATGTAACAAACTACGTATTTAGAAAAAGAAGAAAGAAATCACCTAAATTTTACAAATCCTGTAGAATGCGAAGAATAGACTCTTAAGCAAACGATGGAGGGGATCGTCGAGCCACCCCTTGCGGATAAAGCTTATTTCTCAGGTGCGTATAAAACGGAAAGGCAGATCCATGCGAAACTCGATATCCGTTTATCAAGCATCCACTTTGTGGATCCGGTGAATTGCTCCCGGTTTCTTGTCGCCGATCGGAACGTAAAGCAGCCACGAGGTACGCGCGGTCCGTGTCCGTGAACGCGAACGTGGATAGTTTTATGTCGGCCCTCTGCCTCTGGTGTAATGCGTTTGGCTAAGAACTCCCGTGCGAGCAGCGAAAAGAAAGCGAAGAAAAAGGCGAAATCGGTGGGGGTGAAGGAGACAGCGGGTGGACGGGAAAGCAGTGACTTAGTCCCAGAGATCGAGCAGGCGGGAAAAGAGAAGAAAAGAAGAAGACAGAACGATCTTAATATCCTTTGATTTATCTCGGCTGGGTCACGGCTCCTTTCGCTTTCATCCTTGTCTCTCTTCTTATCTTGCTCGTACGCTTTCTATCTTTCTCTCTGCTTTCCCTCCCCCCTCCCTCCCCGCCTCCTCGTGTCCAACCACCCCCGTGCAAACCGCAACGTATGGGCGGGCCAATAAGTTTTTAAATAACCATAACTCCTGGTTTTATGGGCGAAGCGGCGCACGACGGACCATGGCCGATCTCCTCGCGTCCGCGATACGGTCAAACTGTAGCGAGCAACTTTTCTTTGCTTTATCCTCTCCCCGCCCCCCCCCCCACCCCACCTTTATATTCGATCGATTTCGGCGCTGATCGCTAGGCAACAAATCGTCCGACACGGTGTCTGCCTCTCGAAGTCTGGCTGTTCCGGTTTCGGAAGTTACGACGTCGCGCGACTTTGCTGATTCGTCGACTTGAGATACGTAGAATCGTCCGGCTGAGTTTTCGTATTAATCGGCAACTGACAAATACGAATAAGGCGAACGTTTCTTCTTAGATCCACGTACAGGATAATTCTGGAAGATACCGTAGATACCCGAAGCTGAAATATTCGTAGAGCATCGAACAGTATTATATTATTACGTCTCTTAATCGTCCGAACAAAAAGCTCCTTCGATCAACTGGACGTAACACGTTCATAAATTCCCGTCGACTACCTCGGTTACACCGATCAAACCGTTTCGAATCTTCAGGCATTTACGAAACGATTCGCGTGGTCGTTTGTTTTCTCACGCAACATCGAGGACAGGTACGTAGCGTCGATGGAACGAAGGAAAAAACAACGCGTGGGTGAGTAGTATCGGAAGAGGAGGTGGACGTAACGTGCAGGAATGGCTACGGCACGAAACGTCGGCTTAGATTCGTGTAGATCATTACAGAATGGAAGCTAGAACAGCGAGGCGCCCGCTTTCCTCGCTCGACAGACGGACGCATGCGGTCCGCGCGCGTTCTACACGCCGTGTCATGTTGCGGAGGCGCTCCTACTAAGTCACGGGCCCATTGTTCTAGTCGCCGTTTGATAGACGATGCTCGTTCGGTACACAACTGCTCGAGAGCACATGCGTCAGAGGTTAGACGATGATGAGCATCCGTTGCCCTTTTCGCTGTTCCTTTTGTGGTTTGAACGATTTTGTTATTCAAATGCACGCGCGCACAGATATGGATCAGAGCTCGTGCTTCACGGAGTTTCGATCGGTTCTGAAGGAAAGCTGCGGCTCGGTTTCACTCCTCCACCGTGTCTGCGCACTACTGTTCCTTGGTTTACGTATGTTCGATTCGAGGCAGAGATAGCGGTCAGGTTGTATTCCGAAACACTCGAAGAGTCTATAGGTGTGAGAATCTTTTTAGTCGGATCGATAGAGTAGAAGGGAAGATTAAAAATGTTGCGCAAAGCAACAGAAATTTGAGACCTTTTATAGATCTTTTTAATTTGAAGAAATTAAACAAAAATGTTTTTGCCGAAATGTCTCTAGAGCGACGAGAGGTTTTTAATTTAAATCGGCTGTGGACTGAAAATTTCGGATAGTTTACGAAAGGCGAGAGAAATTTGTATTTGGGTAGCTTCGGTTAATTAGAAAGCAGATCATCTGTGTACAGAGTAGGCTAGTACGTCGGCTTTTATCAAAGTTAAAGAATTAGTTTCGCGTGTAGTACATTTTTAATATCCTGCAAACTATAACCTGCCTTTGTTTAACAAGAGGAATTTCTTAACGAAATTTAATGAATGATTTAATGAAAAGTCCCGTGGTGATGAAATATTTCGACCGCTCGGTAAGTCACAGATTATAATTTTTCCAACGAGATTTCGTAATTTATTTATCGGGAATTGTCGTAATTCATCGAACCTGCTCGTCTTATTGTAACAGTTCACAGTTGCGTTGTATACCGACGGCGTTATAAAGACGAACAATACTTTGGAATAGTCTGGAATTCAATTGTTTCGTGACTCGTCACAAATCTATCGAACCGTGACTTTATACGCCATATGCGGTCACTTTCCTTTCCATCGTTATTATGCCCTTATCCTGCTACGCTTAATTGCGAATGTATGAATTGACAATTGAAGAATACAATTCGTGACAACACAAGGCCCTCCTACCTGTGACCTTATCTTTTCATCTTCTCAAATACGAGCTTATCGATTGAAATCTTATCAACGGCATTGCTTAACGGCAAGGATCGATTATCTTAATACTTCTTTTCATCGTTGGACTTTACGTTTCTACTTAACGCGTTAAGTGCCTTTCGTTATAGGATAAAACTCGTACGACGTTCGAATATTAAGTTTGAGTGTAACAACGAAGGATCGAGACAATTCTTTTACGGCCTACTTTAAACCCAGAACGAACAAATGTCAAAAAACGAAAAAAGCGATCGGAATAACTCGATATTAACATCGAAGAATCTCCCTTTCTTTCGAAAACCGTGGTCGTCCGGTTATATTTCGCTATTTCCAAATGTCGCTGAAATATTGTGCACAATAGAATTTGGCGAACTGCAATTTGGCAAATTGTAATGCCGTATTTAACTTGACCCGAGTAACCCTACCTTACTCTAGCCGAGGAATGCGTCGTAGTCGCGGCATTAACGCGCCGCAGTCATTGTAGCCTTAACGATCCGCGCTCATCCACCATTATAAATCCCGCTCGAGATTTACCATCCAGTCCCGCGGTGTAACCATGGCCGTTTCGAAAGCTCTCGCTGCCCTCCGAACGGGAAACGCTCGTGCCCCGTCCCCGTCGCTTATCCACCGATCGTTCGAAACGAATTGCAGACACGCGGCGATTCGAGCTTCCTCGCGTTTCCTCGCAACGTTTCGCTGTTCGCGCTGCTTCCTGCTACTCTTCTATGATTTAACCCCGGCGTGCACCTCGGAACGCGTTCGCCGTGCCTTCTTCTCGGCCAGTCGGCATGATTTAAACTCATTGGGTGCCACGTCCGTGCGCTCGAGTCCGACACGCGCGTTCACGCATACACAACACAACACACGGTCTATCTCTTGGGCTAGGGAGTGCTCGATGTTGCACCGGGTTCGTGTGAGCACCGGCCCCGTATCCCGGTTGCCACGCAACTTGCTTCACGACCCAGCACCACCCACTCGTCTGGTAGCAGGCAGTCAAAGCGATCTCCTCTCTTCTCGACCACCGAGCTCGCGATTTCGGTTCGTGGGTTTTGAACGATTCGGAGGTCTACTTCCATCAAATATGAAATACCGTCGTCTCACTTGCGTCATATTTTCGGGAGATTGCAATTTTTAAGGCCTCGGATGCGTTATCGTAGAAAAATTCGAGGCGAGAAACTCCAGGATATTCTTAATTTCGTTTAATTTGACGACCAGCAGATTCGCTTGGCGTAGCACGCGAGCTATGCGGCAGTGAAACGCGTCGTGCCGATTTTCTAACGGGGCCAACGACTCGTGACACGATACACCTACCTCGACTATAAAATAATCGGCAACGTCGTCGCAGAGTTCAACATCGCATTCGATTTCGTTTACGCGTTCGTAACAATTTCCGATTAAACCGACTTAATCGGCAATGCCAATTCCGAATCAAACCTTCGACAAAGATCGTCCGTCCCGCGTAGCACGAAAACGGACTCTGCTGTTCACCGCCAGTTTCCGGCAAGCTTGGGCCGATCGTCGTGTCGGGTCTTTTAATCCTAACAAATCGAATTCAACCGTCTCGCCGGCACTAGCACCGTGGAAAAAGAATCGGCAAGCACGATGATAGCGACGAAACGACGGCAGGGCTGAAGAAAACGGGCGCGTAACGCGACGTGGGACAGAAAGACATAGTCAACTGCGGGATGAAGAGAGTCGGACGCGGAAAAAAAGGAAATAATAAAGCGAGTCGATGCCAGGTGCTTGGACGGTTGGCACAAGAATGCGTCCAAAAGCAGTGCGTGTCATTAGAGAGCGTGAAAGACGTGACAAATGACAGTCTGTCTGGTCGTGAATGCGTATTGGCGCCCCCTATCGTTGCCATTCGTTTGTTTGCGGTCACACATTGTCGTGCCGAGCAAAGAAAGATCAGGCAGGGCCAAGGTACTTCTTCGTTTATCGTTGGAACCTCCGCCGTTGGCGTTTTGCGACTCTTCTCTCCTTCTGTCGTATCCGCGTGTGAGAATGTGATTCGCCATGGATCCTTGGGGATGTTTTGACGGCCGGTTGACGAGCGATTGTCCTTTCTCTCCGCCGTTGCCCTTCCCAGCGCCTTTTCGTTTTTCTTTTTTTTTTTCCTTTACCGCCGTCACGCGGCTAAACTTCCATTCCGGCCGCCTTTCGAGTGGCCTCGATTAACGAGCACGATCTTCTTTTTGCTTCGCGTTACCGTTCTTCGTGGATTCCGACGAATATAAATAATCGACGACGAACGCTTAGCAACACGACGTGTCAGGGATAGCGACAGTTCTTCCTCGGAAAGGAAAGGAAAAAGTTCGTAGGATCTTGATCTATAACGATAAATAGTTTTATACGAATCATCGGGGTAAATGTAGCAACCATGGCTGTGTCTCAACCCTCATTCTTGTCATCGTTCCATAGATCAGGATTACCCCGTAGCTTATAACGAATGTAGTAGACCCTATACCTGCAAATGCAGGGCTTTCGCTATACCTGCATGTTCTTCGTATAGTCCGAATCCAACCTAATCCTTCCTTCTGACCACGCATTCCCTACGGGAAACGTCCTCCGTCCTTGGTCGTTCCTCCTCTTAACCCGATCTAGACTACAATACTACCACCACTACGATAGAGGCAACAGCGAACGAACGGTCCGATACAACGCACGATAAGGGCATCGAGTCCGCCTTAAATCCACCAACATCGAGTACACGATGTCGTCGTTGGTGGCCGGCAGTCATCGGCGAACACTTAATCGCGGCGACGCGTCTACCGATCCGAGAAAGTTGAAAAATCTGCTCGACCACCCTGTTGTCCGACCTAGGCGATCGCCAGGGCGCTATTTCGCAATTACCGAGACGGAAGAAGGGAAGAAGCTGCACGTCGAGAGCCTACCGTACAGTCGGCTGGACCAGTCTTAGGGCCGCGGCGTCTCACGGATCCATGTTAACACGGACGGCCACTAATCGTTCACGTTTTCGCCATAAGGGCCGATTCACTGGCAGCCCCGGTTCTTTACGGCATTGTTCGCCGTCGGCCCGGTCGGATCGCTATCTTAACTAGCCTCGTGCGCGCCGCGAGCAACTGGTAGCTACCGATCCTGTGACTGGCCAGTGCCGCTGGTAGCTTGGTACCGCTCGTAGACATGATCGTTCCTCCGGCGTGTTCTCCGTCGTGCTCGGCCACGGCCTATACGTGACGGTAGTAAAGTAAACGTTGCCCGGTTCGCCTGGAAGTCAGCGATCCGGAGCCAGGAACGGGGCCCTGGACCAACGGCAGCCTGGTCTGTTACCTCTAAGAAACTTGGAGCAAAGATGCAACGACGTCGGGCATCGCGAAGAACGTAGCCGCTGGAGAAAGAGAGATCGAGGAACGATAGGGGAACAGCTCTCGGAGAGAGTACCGCAGAGTCAGCCGAAGCGGACCGAAGGTGCGAAGAGATGGGATTGGCCGGTGCTACTGTGGCCCCCCTCCCCCGCCCCCCCCGCACGTAGAACTCCTATCGCGAGGATGCGAGCAAAGGTCAAGTTACGTCAAGTCGTAACCCCGCGCCTTCCTCTTTGGTCCCCTCGCCGCGAAACAAGCTGCGCGCATCCCTGTCGCGTACCGTATTGCTCCTTTTTCTCCCCTCTTGCCGAGCGTACTCCGTTTCATCGAGGTCACGTCCTTCCCGCGCGAGACGATTTGCGGTTATGGGGGCCGCGGGGAACCGTGATCGTCCGATTGGGTGCGAAGCACGCCGTTCTCGCGGCCGTGGCGATAGTTAGGGATCGGTTTAAGGGTTGCGGATGGTTCGAGGATTCGCGGATCGAAGCGGTCGATCTGATTTTGCGGATGAACTGGTCGGAGAATGAACTAACGCGATTTGCCAGACAACTGTGGAAATGAAAATCTTTTCGAGGAAGTAACACGAGAGGGGACGGTTGCGAATAAAGATCGTATTTGAATCTTGATATTGGAAAAGATTCAAGATAGAGAACAGTTAGATTTCAGTTCCGTTCGTCTTTTCGATTTTTCGAAGCTTCCTATTTAATTTTCTATCTAATTTTTTGTGTCGTAGGTTCCACAAAACACATCATTTGTATATCGCGAAATCTTCCTACCGTATGAAGCTGCGAATCGATGGTTATAAATCTATAAAACGTCTGCAAAAAAATTCGGAATTAATCATTTTGATCGCTCCGATAGTTCTGAGATTCGTTCCTCGGATTCGTCGCTCTCTGGAATCAATTTTCACGTAATCGATTATTAAAGGCCGACACGTATACACGGGGTAAACATAGCGACGTTGAATCAGATATCGATCTTAATCGATAGCTCGTCATCCATAATCCATCATGCATGGACGAGGTCGATCTAAAAGAATGAACGTATGCCAGTTCTTTTTTTTTTTCTTTTTTCTGGCGATAATTTTCGGATGAAAGCCCCCCCCCCCCGAAGAGCCGTTGAAAGGAATACCATTACCGATGTCAGTAAAAATTTGTAAAGTATCGGTATAAATCCTCCGATCATTCATACGAATCCAGGTAAG
This sequence comes from Bombus haemorrhoidalis, assembly GCA_014825975.1. Lineage (NCBI taxonomy): Eukaryota > Metazoa > Arthropoda > Insecta > Hymenoptera > Apidae > Bombus > Bombus haemorrhoidalis. Next base: position 789,100 of record CM026170.1, read on the forward strand.
AACGACGTGCGAATAACACAGTGTAAGTTCGGACGTATCAAGAACGGTAGAGTGGCATTTTAGAACAAAAATTCTCATCTATAAATTTCTTATATAAAAATCGATGTAAGCGAACGAGAAAATCGTTTGGCTGGTGCATCGAACGTATCTTATACGATAAGATCGTCAAATTTCTCTGGTTCGAGGTAAGAGATGCAATCTCATTATTTAACCAGCACATCGTGCCGCGATATTTCGCGAAACGACCGGCAAACAGTTTGAATTTACAATGTTCTGCGGTGAGGATCGCCGTAAGCGGAAATTCACGAGTCTGCGGGGCTGTGCACTTTTTCTTGCGGCTATGCACTTTCGCTTGGGTTGAAAACAATTAGACGACCGCTAGAAATTTCACTCTAATGAATAATAATCGATGGAGTCGGGAGGAGTGTTGCTCACGGCCCCATTAGCCGCGTTGCTCCGCGTTTCGTTGCTCCAGACAAATTGATTTCGCTTTCCTAAGTGAATATTACCATTCTAATGATGATAGCGTTGTGTTTCACCTGCCGGCCGGAATCCAGCCGGAATCGCCGCCGTTGGTTAATACGCGTTTCGGCGATGAAATATCGGGACACTCTATCATACACCGTTGCCTCGGTTTTTTGCCACTTTACAGGTTTCGATTCGGTCTTTATAATTCAACGTCATGAACGCTATCGACGTGCCGCTAATAAGAGAGATTGAATTCCGACGTAGATTCGTTTCTGTTTTATTAGCCGCTCGTTAATTTGTCTCGGCGCGGATGATTTCGAGCTGACAGCTCGGAAACCGTGTCGAGTTTTGGATCGGAGAAATTACGGGCAACGATTTTCCTACCTCTGGCGTAATTAACGCTTCGGCAGATCAAAGAGCACGTATCGATAAAGCGGAGATTATGCTCATCCGGTTTCTTCGGTTGAAAAATAGCTTTGGACAGATTTGTTGCACATCGGGCGATTAGTTTTTCTGTTATTTAAGCGTAGCTATGTAATTTCGTAAATATCTGCTTTCAATATTTCTACTTGTTTCGTGTTTTTTCTGCTTCTTGCAAATTCCATCTTCTTCGCGAATATATAGTATGGTAATCCAGTCTTTAGAAATCCTGCAATTTTAATGCATATGTAATAACATTCTATTGCGTACGATCGCTGTTGGTGTGAAATTTTACCTTGGACATTACTTATACGTACGTGGCTCAATTTCGGCATGCGAATTTGCAAAGTTGTCGTGATGTGACGCGTTACTTTTTGTGGAATAAACGTTACCTAAATGACCATTGTATGTCGAAGTACGTTTCTCGTCTACTGTCTCCATGGCACGATGTACATGGTCCAGAAACAAAGCAGACTCTAAACGATATTGAAGCGATTTGAGTATTGTTTCAAAGAATTACAGTTCGACCTTTCCCAAGCCATAATTTAAGCGCCACGTTTCGTTTATGATATATATGCCAATTAAATAATTATTAGCAATAAAAGACACAAAAGTCGTCAAATTGCCGAATTAGAGAGCCGTAATAAGAAGCTGCAACTTCCAAGAAAACCATATGAAAGCTACTCGGGAAATCTGCATCGGAACTTTACGATTTTCAGGAACTGTCTCGTAGTAACTGAAGACGTGGTCCACTAAATGTCATAAATAAATTTTGTTGCAGAAATTAACGAGATGAAACCGCGAGAGTTACGGTCCAGGCTCCGAACGCATCCTTCCGTTCCGTCTTTCATTCCGACAAAGACGGACGTTGTCTCTGCTGTTCCTCACCGCCCTCCCCCTCCCCCCCACTCCTCGCCCCTCACTCTCTCTTTCAGCTACTTATCCTTTCCCTACGAACGAAGGGAAACTCCTTTTGTTCTCATTATTCGTGCTTCATTCTTCCGGAGATAACCCTAAATAAAATTTGAACGACACACACCGACATAATTGAGTAGAGTTTGGTGCTAACAGATTTACGACTCGGTACGAAAGGATTACAATTTAATTTGACCGGACGACGCAGTGGATATGTACGTTGACGAAAATGACCTGCCGAGTAAAATAGATTTTTGCCTGCAAATGCATAGATGAAAGTTGTTAAAAATAGAGATTGGTCCGTAGAATAGGACATTGAGATTTTTCTTCTTCTTGCGGTATCTTTGTTTATCGATACCGTTGAAAGTTACCGCAAGGATCAATAATCCATTATTCTATATTGTCATTACAGTTCGATGAAACAATCGTCTAAGGTAACACATGGCCATTTAAAACTTTGCTCGGAGAACGTTATTCGAACAATTTAGTAATCATTCCTAGCAGTCGATCGACGATGTGCCTAAATGTGATTTATACCAACTTTCATCTCTGTAATCGCGTTTCGAAATTGTGTTATATATATATATATATATATGTATGTCGTAATATCGCGTTGTCGTCGAATTCGATCATCGACCGGCAATTGACGATTCCGATAGGAAATTTACAATATCGTATTTACGAGACTACTTTCGAATAGACGAACCGCGGTATTCTCTGTATTGTATCTTTGATTTTCGCATAACAACACGGGATAGGTAAGTGACGCGTGTTCGAAAGATGAGGAAGATAGCTACGTGGCTGAGTGTTCAGGTAGAATTTCAGAAACGGCCAGAAGCCACGGTGAAAGATTCTCTAGAGAACTATCCAACAATGAAGACACAATCTCTGCGCAATTTTTACTGAAAACCTGTACTTGTCCGCGGAAATAGAAATCCAAAGATCGAACAATTCTCGAACCACAATGCTCTGTTACAAGAAAAACTTGCGTGATTTCCAACGTCTCTCTCAGACTCCTTTCTAATGTTACGTTCTTCACGATGAATCCTATCAGCTCATCGGTGTCAAACGAGCATTACAGACATTTTTTTATACGTTTGTCTGGCGTATCCTTTGAAAACATCGTTGACCGTTCGAACACAGGCTTGTTCGCTCTCTTTGACTGTTGACATTTTTTTGTGAAGCCGCGCGGATGTAAAAACGCAACAATCGTGCACTAGTTAAATAATTGCATCGATGCAAAATATGCGCCGAGGATAATGAAAATTGTGCCATGAAATTGGAAAATAGAAACTCACGAATGATCGCTAAAGAAGAAAAATGTGCCTGGTCAGTAAAATAAACGCAAAGACCACGCTAGAGAAATACTTTTTGTTGTACCGATAGGCAAGCGACGACAATTTCTCGGTATATTTGCTAGTAGTAGGATAATCCCATTCGTCGAAAAGTGGCTGCGTACGAGAGTAGTACATCGATGGTTGAGAATTTCGGAAAGCGGAGATCTGCGAGCAAGAAGGGTGGCAAACATATCCAGCCGGTACTACTGGTGTCTCCCGAGGGACACGATACTCAAAGGTGAGTTTGTTCTTGCAACACGATGTACAGAAGGACTGACAGAGAAAACGGGAAAAGGGTCGAACGAAAAAGCCAATCCTCCGCCTTAAACGAGGTACCGTTACAGATGTCTCGGAGAAAGCACGACGACAGTTTGCTCTTTCTGCGAAGCAAGCTGCCCTAATACCGGAAAATTTAAAGCTAAAACCCGCTCCCGAGAGGACGCTTCGCACGTTCACTGCAATTTATCTTCGTCCAATTCGACTCGTCGTCGATAAGCTGCGCATCGAGATATGTCCAAAAGTATGAGAGTGACGAATCAAACGAACCAACGGGCCTTGCAATTCGCAGGAAATTCCTCCGAAGGAGATGCAATTTTGAAATGGCGAGCAAAGGCGACGATCCAGACGGATTCTCGTCGCTGATCGCGCTTAAACCAAGCTGCGCATCTAAGACAGTAAGACTGTCTCCCGACTCTGGCCTCTGTTAATCCGGCACGGTCGATGTTATCCGTTTATGGAAATTGTACGCGTGCGGTATCGCTGTTGGAATCTTATCTGTAGGACTCTGACCAGCAATCTGGTTAACCGGTACGCAGGTTCGTCTCTAATCCGTGGATTGACCGCGTGCCGAGACCGAGTAATCCACGAACTCACCGTGAGATTTTTCTACCGAAAGGAAATATTGGGAAAATCGTGATGGTGGTGGTGGTGCCCCGTAAAACAACCGCGTTAATCCCAATTTAAATGGGATCCGTCAAGGGATCTAATAAGAAAGAAGAAGGTGGGCGGTACAGCGTGGATTAGTAGGAAAATCCGGAGAGAAAGATCGTTACGCCGGGCCACCGTGAAATTGTCAACACAGAAGCCAGAACTCCGGACGAACCTCTTCGTGAACGGGTTTGTAGATGAGCGAAGAACGTTCGTTTTGTTTCGATACCACCCATTGACCGCAAAGGTTCGAGGAACTTTGGTGCTTCAGGTGCTTGGTCAGGGTGCATTGTGTGTTTCACGATGAGGAAGATTTAACAATACCGGGGTTTTTGAATATTTGAAATCTCTTCTTGCAGAAGCACATAGCTGAGATTTCGAAGTGGACAGGAACGTAAAGAGAACTTGGCGAAACGTGGTTCGTAATTACGTAAAATGAATTTCTACCACATGAAATTATTGATATATTTTGCTACGGGACGATATCGCTGTATCTGATAACGCAATATTATACCGTTTATAACTTGAGTTTATAACTTGAGTTTATAACTTGAGTTTATAACTTGAGAATAACTTTACGTACCATGACCATACAGAAATATGTATAAATATGTGTCACATATTTTGCCACACTCCGTATCTAGAATCTAGAAAGATCTCGCTTCTTGTCCTTTAATTTCACCACGTGAAACGATCCTCGTCTTTTCCTCGTTTTCTTCTCCTCGCGAAGCAAAGATTTTGAATTTAAGATTTTCCTCGTCTAAATGAGAAATGTCGTGGTGACGAGATTTTTATCACGAGCGGAAAATCGGTATGCGTGGTCCGTAGCGCGGAGAAAGGTGGCCAAGAGCGTTGTTTCGACGAAAGTCGGAGGTTAGCCGCGTAAAAGCGGGAAATTTCGCAGCGGTACCTTTGCGCTCCGTCATTCGTGATTTCTGCGAAACGCGATAGTATTCGGGACGCGATTCGACGGTAAATTCGACGACGATCGTACGGGTCAACGCGATCGTAGACCCGTTCCTGGAAGCGTCGAGACGGCGATTTCGCCGAGTTCCTCGACCACGCGATTACGATATCGACGCCGACACGATTCTCCACTTCGTTCCCTCGTTGGATCTAGTACGCGCCGCGATCCAGCAATTACGACCGCTCGGCTCTAGCCACGGTGTCCGTCTTAAAGCGTTTCCGCCACGAACAACGTTGGAAACCAGTCAGTCACTTGGCTAATAGCACTCGGCTCGAATCTCTCGACGATTCGCCAACACTTTCCACGTATTCTCGTTAACGTCGCGCGCAACGTTTCGGAATGTGGTATCAATCACTCGAATCCCTGCGGACGTTTATGCGTCGCATTCGACGGAGAAACTTTCGAGAAGCTGAGAAGCCAGGCCGCCGACTGGATTGTTCCTAAAGCCTCGCGTTATTATCAAATTATTTGAATATGACAGGCATCTAACGGAAAATGATCTCTAAAAGATAATGACGCCGCATCATTCCAACTTCGTTTCAAACTTGAAAGATCGTTTCAAGTCAGGCGAAACAACAGATACGCGTCGATTGTTATTTAAGAAGTAGCGGCTCGATCAACGAAGGTGAGAAGTCAACGAAATAAGTTTCCAAGTCTGAACTGAACTTCCGACTTACCCGTGACGGTTGATAACAAGTGCGAAGACCTTAAGAAATATTTAAATATAATGGAATAGAACAGTTATTCAAATAAGGTCTAACTACTAATCTCTCGTTTCTGGCCGGTTAAATGGTGTCGAAAAATTTCCTAAGCTTTAATATAAAAATCTAGGCCTTAAAGGCTTATTCGGCTTAACCTATTCGACGACTTGACCTACCCTTACAAGAATCGTAAATATTCGACGATTCGAAACATTTGCGTCAGTTACGGTGGTAGTCGTGCATTGATTGTCAACGAGAAAATTTTCAACCCTTTCTCGACTCTTTGAAACAATAGATCCTTCTACCTCGCCTCGTGTTTTGTTAATTTATGGCACTATACTATAGGAACTTGGACTGCTTAGTGGTTGACCACATCCTACCAGGGATGCAAAAATCTAACAACCGCTCATAAATCCTTACCGTAGCATAACGAAACACGGTCAATTTGATTTTTCAATGGAACTCCGAGTGCGTAGCTTCGTTTCCAGATAATAGTACGAGGATAGTAGGATAAAGTGAGAAAAAAAATTTCATAATTTGTTTAAAAGAATTGTGATTATACCGTTTATATTTTTTATACTATATACAAAAAAATGTCCTCACACGGAGCGGTTTTCAAAAGTGGAACTGACTTTATAAAATTGATTTTTAAAAATGGCTTTTGGATCGGCTCAGCTCTGGATCAACGGTCTTTGGGTAGGTTGGTTGGCAGGTACGTTTCGCCTACAGTCTTTGTTCCGACTACAAACTCCTTTCTTGGCAATTTCTTCGTTATCCGATAAGTTTAAATAGAGATTTGTTATTTGAATTTCTAACAGCAACGTGTCAGCAATAAAATATTAAAAAACATTAGATATCTACTGTATTTAGGTATGTTCGGTTTAAGAATTAAAACTAAGATTAAAATTCAAATCAAAATGCATTGCAAATAGAAACCGTGGTCGTTAAACCACCGTATTACAAAGCAAGAGAAAATAACTCTAGGCAACAAATAAACATTTGAGAATTCGATTCTCGACCTTCGGCCTCGTTCGGTCCGGCACCATTTCACGAGGTGACTCGAGTTTTCGATTTGTTAAACACAACCTTGCACGGACATCGTTGCTCAAAAGCCGAGATCATTAAACGTCGCTCGTCTACCAAACAGCTCGGCGAGAAATCTTTTTCTCGATAGAAAAGAAACTGTTTCACTCTTCGATCTTAATTCACCTCGCGTCTGTAACCTCGCGAAGCGTCGAACAAACTCGATCCTTTTGAACGGTGTCGGGTGAAAAATTGCAAAATCATCGAACGCAACGCGTTAACGAGAATCGAACGCGTTGCACCGACCGAGAACGTTATAATTTTAGAGATGAATCGCGAGTACAGGATGACGCAATCACGCGCGACCGGTCGTTCGATCGCGAAAGAAGCCGCGAACAGATTTGAATGTAAACCGCGATGACGACGCGCCTTTTGCTATGCAACGATGATTTATTAATCGGCAGCCGGATGCAAGATACGACGACCGCGTTTTCCGTTCAGCGATGCGACCGTCGACCGATCGAGTTTCAGGGGATAAGGATGGCTCGGTCACCGGTTCGGCTTGGTTCACTACGAAAGGAAAATCACAAGTAACTGGATTTTCCGATCCTATGGCAAACCGCGGTAAACCGCCTACAAGCTCTCGTACGAGCTTAGGAGCAATATTTTGATATTTACTGGATCGATTAAGTCACCGTCGCATCGAAAAGACGCTTTTGACTTTGCATAGACTTAAGCCGATTAACTCGAGAGACTGCGTGTTGGATTAACGTGTCCGCTAACAACCGTGATACGACACGACACACGCCCGATACCACTTGCCTCTCCTACGTATCTCTAAATTTGGCGAATTTAATAAATTTAATAAAAATAAGATTGGACAGGATAGAATCGTGTGCGAAAGAGCAGCACAGACACGTAAAATTTTCAGATAAAAGTTCTTTTATAACATGAAAATTACTGCTCGTAAGTGTTTGCGCGTTCTAAATAGAACGTCGTCTTTTTATAGTATCAACGTTTTACTACGAGTTTAAATTATCTGTTATTTTTAATTAGAATACTTTACGTCAAACGTACGATTCGAATGTAACTGTAGCCATCGTTTCTCGTTTAACCGCGACGATCTCGTTGTTGACGTACACGTTGAATTAATTAAGTTGGACAAATAACGAACAGTTGCCCAGTCCGGACGTTTACTACGGAATGTAGTTTGTATAAAATCTAAAGAAGTTTGTAACGATGTTACTTTGAATTGTCAAAGCCGAATAAACGAGTCGGATAGACCTTGAACGATGAAAGTATCATCTCCAGTCGTAGATTAGAGTGTATGCGACGCATATTTTCGTTCGCGTATGACTCATCGGTGACAGGTGGCTCGGCCAAACCGAAATCAGAGTACCTCTAAAGTTAACGGACTTAACTTTTAGGATAAAAAAGATCCTTCTTGCGTATTACGGAATTACCAGGCTCGGTAAATACAGGTTTAAGGAGAAATGATCGGAACGAGCTCTCACACGATTATTTCGCGTAGCCTATCCCTATGTCGAGTATTCAAGGAACAAAGGATCGATGTTACAAAGGATCGGCTAATACTCGTGCTTGACAACGTTCCTACGTCTAATCTTATTCAATCCGCATAGTTAATCCGACACAATCTTCTCGAACTGTATACAAATATACTATTCAACGCGACTGAAAAAGACGCTATTAACCACACGCATATTCCGAGATAAAACTCGACACGTGTACCGCTCGGTTTAGAACTGTCTTTCAATTATTTACAACGAACTAGACAGCGACATATTACACCACATACCGGAAATACAAAGAACGTATTCGCATTGTCCGTTCTGTTCTCAGTTCCTCTACTTTTTTATACTTAGCCATCTTTGGCGTGGAATTTATCGCGTGAGAGGAGAATCTTCTCTCCGAACGTAGAGACACGCGTGGATCCTCGGCCACGTGTTGCGACATCCGATGGTCGCCACTCCACTTCCCACCCAGAAGATACGATCTCCAGATTAATCGAGAGTCGGACCCTACAGTGTTTGTTCGAGTGCTATAGTCGAAATGACCAGAGTTAACGGGCAAATGGTGAAGATTCAGTTTCGATATGTTCCATTCGTTTCTCTCGTCGCGTAACGCTACTGTCTCGTTGGACAAAAATAGGCTGTGTGCAGATTGGAGTAAAGCAAGTAGGAGATAGCGTTCGGATATGTTTGATTTTTGATCGATCAGTTGCAAATGTAAAATTTCCACGATTTTCGAACGAACGAGGAGGAAGAGGAAGGAAACCTAGCGTTGGCAGAAAGTTCTACGCGAGATCTGGGAATAAGTAACGGCGTGTTAAAGACACGGCTTTCGATCGATTTGGTCGAACGGTGCAAATGGTCCAATTTGTAGGTGTGTCCAATTTTAGCAGAATATCTTGTACGTTTTTAGCAATTTATCCGTCATTCTGATAAATTTAGTAATTCGAATGTTAATAGAGAAACGATAAATCCACATATCCATTTGATGGTTTCAGCAAAAAGTATCACAGGAAATTGATAGTTTCGGTGTTGTTAGAGAGATGGTGGATTTGCATATCGACTCTGGCTATCTCAACTTTGGCAAAAATTCATTAAAAAAAAAAAAAAAAAAAAAAGAAAGAACTAGAACCGAAGGAGCAAACTATCGATGCTTAGGCAATTCACGCACACACGTGTCTCTCGTTAACGCGATTCCCCTCTACCCTGTCTCGATTAGGTACCACGAAGCGATACGTTCTGACCGGTGTCTTCCTCGAGCGTCTGTCGTAAGCTGGCCCAATTTCTATGCCGGCTCGCCTTATAAATCGTCTCGGCTTTTTTTACGAGCTTCGCATAAAGCGCCTGGACGAGTCCTCTTGGTAACGAGCGTTCCTTTTCTTCTTCGTCTTTCCTTCCCTCGCCTTTTATTCCATACTCCTTTCGTCCACGGTCGAATGGAGTTCCGAATTCGAGCGATACGCGCTGCACCCTGAAGTTCCAAGCGTACGTCGTTAAAACGGCTCGAGAGCCTGTCGCGAACACGTTGGCGGTGTTTTTTATGATTTCCATGGTGTTCGTATAAAAGAGCTGGAACAACGGGTTGTCACTATTAAACGCCGAAGAATGGCACTGCTCTCGACCTCGTTCCGAACGGAAATCGCTTGTTTAACGAGCGCGTGTTCCGATTTTCAGAGGATTCGACTCGTAAAAGCAAATCTGGATATTTTAATTATCCGAGACGTTCCGTTATTGGACGACGCGACCATTCGAAATAATCGTATTATCGTGTGAAACGTTTCTTTTTTCTCGAGCTTCCTCCTTGTTGGTCGTATTTCGTCCGCGTTAACGACACGCGATGTTTCAACGTGTCTTTTAATTGATAACTAGGTGTCGGATTTATTACGATGCTTCGAAGATTTATGGGACAGTTAAGCGCTGCCTTTCAGAATCGGGCAATTATTTAAATTCTGTCGTGTTCTCGTTATCGATCGAATTGGAAATCAAAATTTGAGGAAGGAATTAACAACGATTCCTAAACCTGGTTTCCTTCTATCGGAACTTTTATAAAGAGATACACGTGCGTGCGCAAGATTTACGATTCCCTAGCTCCATGTATACTCCCTATATTCCGATGTACAATACGTTTCAGAGTACACCGAACGAAACTTCCATTCACGCTCAATAACCCCTAATCACTCCACGCATTCCATATTCGCAACCTTCCCGACCCTCTTTAGAACACACCCTCCTGAAATACATCCCCTTCGGTTAGCTGCATCATAACTTTTCCACGACAATCGTCGCCAATTGTTTCGTCCAAGCACGGTAACAGCCGCAACTTTTGAATTGGAGTCTATCGCGCGTTTACGTTGCGATTAAAGGCTCGAAAAGTCGAAGAAAACGCAATGTACTTGAAAAGGCGAAACTCGGCTAACTCGACGCTTCTAATTGCACCTGACATCACACCAAATCTGTAGTTAGCATTGAAGTTTGCAAATTAAACAAAAAAAAAAAAAAAAAGAGAAAAGAAGGAAAAGGAAAAAGATCAAACTTGGTGAAAAATTCCAATTTGCAAAGTCAAAGGTCACAAAATTCGCTTCCAGATAAATTTATCCACTCGTTTGTCGGAAACAGAGCAACAAGTCAGCGCCGAGTCAATCTCAAAGATCAACCTCTGTCTATCTATCTATCTTATCTGTCTTTACGGTAAAAGAAATAGTGACAATCGTGACAATAGCGGAGTGCAGCGAAGCGTTCAGAAACTGGTCGCCCCGACTTGTTTCCGCGGGGCGTCGTATAAAATCCGCTAAAGAGGCAGCGGATGGTCGCGCGAACAGATATTCCCTGCGCAATGGTAATCCTGGGGGGAGATGATCGGGCGTCTCGAGCACGGTGGCCTGCGTGCGTCGTGGTAATTGCCTGCGCTCCTTTTGCCACGTCGAGAGACGTCCCTTTTCATCCCGCGGGACAAAACCGCAACGGCCACAAATCTAACCGCACGGACGCGCAGCGTTCAACGCGGCGACAACGTTGTTCGATAAATCTGCTCTTGGGAGCGCTAACGCGGCCGAATGAATGGCGTTACGGGCCGACGAGCATGCTGAATGCTCCATGCTGGCTCGTTGACACGGTAGTCAAAATATTGGAGGAGTTGCATCCAGAGGAGCTGCGTCCATTATTCCTCCACTTCCCCCCTCCCCCTCCCCCGTTCTTTTTTATCCTTCGTCGTCTATATTCGGACTACCATCGGGAACGAAGCGTCGAGCGGTTAGCTTTTTTAGAAGAATTCGTTGGAATTCTTGTTGGGGGAACTTTAATTATTTAACTTTACGCGGAATATTATTAAACGTCGATCGTATAATTTTACAATTTTGTACGAGGAAATCAAATGGAAATTCTGTATGAAGGTATTAACTCGTTAAAGGAATTCCAAGTTTCCTCAGCGTCGATATGTTTCGTTTGCCAGTTTGTGCGATTCGTTAACACTAGGGAAATATTTGTGACAGCGGAGGGTCGCTAGGATGCCGCTACAGGGTGCATTTTGTAGTCTGGAGAAACAATGGGGGACCGAAATGATTGCGGAGAAATTGATCGGCTTGAAAGCGAGACTGCTACGGGAACCCTCGTACTCGAAGCAACGCTCGATCGTGCGGAACGATATTCACCGTGTGGTTCCGTGTTATGTACTGGCGCGGTAGTTTATAGTTGTCATCCATTAAGCGTATTTAGACGGAGGGGTTTCTAGTTACCGACAGAACGGGTCGTTGCGTTCTGTCGTCGATTCGACCAGGAAAGTAGGTTCCTCCGAACAAGCAAGCAACGTTATCTTCGATTTCGATACGATTGGAATGCTTATTATTACCTTCTGTCTGTTATAAAAATACTTGGTGCATACGGTATAAAGATTCGTAGAGATATCAGTTACTTAATTTCTATGCAAATTGTATGACTCGGAGAGGTAAAATTGAAATTGTTTGTGTTTGAGACGAAGAGAATTTGTATCTCGTGCTGTTTCAATATTTTCGGTTTTTACGGAAATTTACAGGGTTCTATTGACTGTGAAACGAACTTGAAACAGAAAAATGTTCCAAATGACTCGTAGAATTTACTTAAATAATTCGATAGGGACGAGAGGATATTTAAATAAAATCGGTTAGATGGTGTTCTGATAATCTCTATACACATTTCCAAATTGTTTTCAAATTTTTCCAACATCGTCGCCACACTCGTGTTTCGTTACAATGCTAATGAAATGTCGACATGTACAGTTTCACGTAACACGTGAGATACGTATGTACAGAAATTTCTCCACGATAAATGTTGAAACAGTTTCGCGAGTCAGTGTATATCGGAAACTCGAACGAAGGAGATGAAAAAGTTAACTTTCCGAACGAGATCCTTTCGATAAGATCGGAGTCTCGAGAGCGGAGCCTGGATCGAGTACCGTAGCAGGAGGGCAGCTCGGATCGAAAGCGGTAATTATCGATTCGTTCGCGTTCGGTCGTCCTTTACGGGAATTCATTAAGACTCTTTGTTCGCGTGGGGTTCACGGACAGCGCGTCCGATTCTGAGAGATGCCTCGCTGCCTGCGTAAACCGTATAGACACGTGGGGGAGGTCCGCGCGAAGGTCGAGCGATTTTCTGTAATTAAATATGCCGGGCTTCGCGAGTGGGCGGTAGGCGGTGGGCAGTCGATTTATCGCGAAAACCGCGAGGACGCGATATTAAATTTCAGATAGGGCCTGGTAGTCCCTGCGCATCGTCGGATTACGTTTCAGGTCTCGTGCCGCCTTCGGCACGGTCTCGTATCCATGCTTTTGTTTCCAATCCAGCAACGCTTTTTACCTCCTGAACCGTTAATCGATTTCGTACATTCGATTCGATTTCTTGAAATCCAGCCTGAGATCTTAATCTCCTCGCTGACCTAAGAATTTCGTTACTTAGAAGTATAGAATTGTATCTTTTTTTTTCTTTTCCTTTTTTTTTTTTTTCTTTTTACTATCCTACGACACGAAACAAAATTGACAAGGGATCATATGGTTCTATAGCTTTTACAAGTGATTAAAGTAGACAAACATCGTTGTCATTGTCGTGCGTTGTACTGTAACTGTCGCCTGCTGAGTGTGACCGCTTTACAACTTTCTTATTGTTGTCTCGACTGCCGAGAAATTCAGACGTGTAAGCGTAACGTTTGTGAAATATACGTATGTAACGATGACGAACCGTGCGAAGTTTTCTGCTAACCTACAGCACAAATAATTACACGTACGTAATGGTATCTTGATATCTCACTTTAGACTTGTTATTTCCTTGGAATTTATTTTATCACGCAAATATATACAAATATTTTTTTTTTTTTTTTGCTATCCTGCCATCTCACAAGCGACACATCATATCATCCCTCACCTGTATTACCAATTGTACGTGTCTAGCAATTCACAAACCACACAACGCGTAGCTCTAATCAACCGCTACTATATTCCAAGCTGAAAGGCGGTAGCCACGAACTTAGCGCACATCGGCCACGTTCAAAGCGGAATCTGCCGAACGATTAATCAGAGGTCGACGATTTCGCGGGCGTTGAAAACCGGGAGGAACGAGCACCGCCCGCGCTCGTAGATTCTCCATCCTCGCACCGATCGGTCGTCATAAATTTCTACTGATTAAGGGCGCGATACAAAGTGCGCCGGAGAGAGAGAAGGCTCGTTACGCGTATCGAAAGCAGGCATCGTGTCTATCGTCGCCTAAACGCTGTTCTCACGGCCGATAGAATCCTCTTCCGGCGGGTGCGAAACGCGCACGATTCGACACGGTTGGAGAGCGTGGCGCACGTCGTTCAACCACTAGACTCTCATTAGCGGTATTCAACAATTATTCACAGGATGGTAGAGTCGCAAACGGCCGCGCGTATTCGTTTTAGGTGGAAAAACGACCCGTGACAAATCGAACAGATGCCCCCGAGGTCTAGTTAGGACCAAGCAAGCCACTTTGTCACCGACGCTCGAACGTCACGATCGATGTTAATCATAGATCGGTCGTTGCTGATTCGTCATCTAGAGCCCTGCTCCTAGAGCGTAGCTCCTTTCTTTGTTACATTAAAGGTTCCACGGAGTCTTTTATTAGGGGATGATTTTGTAAAAGTTTCGTAGATCGAGGGCTGATATAGAAAAACGGGGAAGTTGATTTTCCAATGAAATATGGAATATCGGATCGTATTGTATATTCGAATTTGCGACTGATCTTTTATTATACGATATTCAGGCGTCTCAACACGCTACGTACCAGACATCTTGTTGCCGATCTAATCGGTTGTTGGCTACAAGTTCGACAATTACCAAACAGATAAAACATGCGAGACACCCCATTCGTCCCATAATATATCGATACAGATCTTACGTCTCCGTATCGTTACCTGGTTAACGCAATTTCGTGGAGAATTTTTAACGCTCTGGTAAATAAGTGTATAATATACTACGATAAAAGAGTATCTATATCAAATTAGTTTCTATAGCACGATGATTTAATAAACAAAATTACCGAGCAATCTGATAGATCACAGCTTTTTTAACTCGATTACAAAAATACGAAAGTCCGTACTGGGCACGCGTTTTTCACGCGGCATTGTCTCAAACTTTACCTAAAACTTCGACATCGCCATGAACGAGAGACTCCGCGAAGGACGCAGAATCCGCGTGCACCGTCCGAACGAATCTCGCGACTTCTCGAAAAAGCCGAGTGTCCGCGAGATATCGGTAAAAGGATTCAGCAAGTCGGCGGAATCCCGCGCTTTTTCAACGGAGGACTCGAACCAGCCGAGTCGTAGATCATTGAAACGTATATCCCGGGGATCGCGGGCTGTACCTGCACCGCTCACGGCCCGGTTGAAAGGACACAAAGTAGATTCGAGATACCACGAAGACGGTGCACTCCCAGTTCCCGTGGGGTCGCGCCGGTCGCATATGGCCGCCGCTTGACTTCCAGTTGCACGGTTTCGAGATCGAAGATTCGCCTACGCCCATTCCCGCGGAAGGATCCTCTCCCGGATCGAAGGACGCACGTTCGAGATCCTGTTTCCCGCCGATCGTTCGAAATAATTCGTCGACCAGCCTGAAATCGATACGCCGATGTACGACGTCGACGAAACGGGTTGGACCTTCGGACGAGGAATTACTCTTGGGGCGATTGCAACCAGTGACCGATAAGTCCGATCACTGAACGAGTCGTCGTTGCTCGAGACGGTGTTCAAGCGGTGACTCGTGCTGCTGGAAGAAGGAGCCGAAGATCGTGACTATGCGCCCCCGCGATCCGGCATTAGTATCGCGACCTTGATGATCTTTTTATACCTATACGTATTTCCACGTAGAGACGAAATCGTGGAAACGTCTCGGTGGAGAAACTAGAAACTTTTGAATGAATATCGGGATCGTGGGATTTTCTAAATTTAGCGAATGATATTGCTCGAATTTTTGATGATGGTGGCTCGAGAATCGTGAAAAATTCAATCGCGAGGATATATTATTAATAGCTTTGGTATCGATCGGACAAAACTATATCTCCTTCGCGTTACCACTTAATCGTTGGCTAGATAGAGAAATTTCGAGAGTTCGAAATACGAAAATATTATGTAAAATGACTGCCGTGATACGTTATTACGTTCTTAATCCCATCTCATTCCAAGATACTTTTTTCACAGAATAGATACTTGACTACCGACTGACAACTGCTCAAGAGAAATCAGGTTTTGGAACGCAAGATTTGGTTCCGAGGAAGCTCAGAAATTTCGAGCGAAGAAAATACGAGAAATGCAGAGAGTTTGCCGTTTTTCAGTCATAGTCGGTAAGGCAAGATATCCGTTACGTGGTGATTTGTAAGGAATATTTCATCCAGAAACAGCTTGCTGTTTGGCAGATCGACAAGAAATCCGCTTTAACGAGTCCTAATAGGATTCGCAGTAACACGAATCTCTTTCGGAAGCCGAGAGGGATTCCGGTCGAAACGTGGTTAGTCGTTCGAGATAGTGGAAACAGCATGAGCCATTTTTCCAACTGGACTCTCGATGACCCATGATGATCCTTTGTTACGGTGGGTGCACTGGGAGTGAATGGTCACTGGAAAACGGGGTTCTTCGTTGACTGAACGATGTTTACCCACAATACCGTCAGTAAATTTCACAAAGATGTTCAAAGCATCCTTTTCCGGGTAAACGAGCCATCTATCTCGCTCATTTTTCATCCGCTCTAGCTTACTTCTTGTTTCGGCGGAGACCACATCGAATTTCACAAGCCTCGAAAATCGATAAAGATCGTCGTTATCGAGGCGTTCAACGAGTTTTCAACGAAGACCGCGTGTCGCTCGAAGTCCATCTAGACACGATGTACAATTTGCGTATCGTATTTAGTTAAATTTGACAACGTTATTTGTAACAGCACGTCCATTTTAGGCAGGCCCGTTAAAGAGGAGAGGAGAAAATTTATATTGATTAGCGAGTAATTTTTCTTTCCATTTTATATTTCACTTAACGTACTTTTATCGTACGCGGTGAAGAGTTTTATAGAGGAAATAGTAATGAAACGTGTGATTAGATTTCTATTTGCCGAGAGGTTCGAGTGCGTTTGTTAAGTGCTTTCTAATAAAGTTGTAAGAGATTTATGGATTAATTAGAAAGCGTATTCTGATCGCGTTGATAATTCTCTAACGGCACAAACGAACGTTTGTTGTTAATTATATACGAACTGCGCGAAGAATGTAATTTATTAGCGAATCAGATAGGACCCGACGAATATCAGGAAACCCCTGTATTCAATATTCATTTCTGATAATTCATAACGAGCCAGCAACGTAGAGGAGGTTCCATCAACTCGACGAGCAGAGCCTTCCGTCCACGTCGATGAAAATGTTTCAAACAACTGCTTTAACTGGTATGAAGGATGGCTCGCATAATCAAGTGTCTTCAGATGTATTCATTTATAAGAATTCACGGGACATCGATTATTCTATCGAATACTTGGTAGAAAAGTTCTTGCTCCAAGTTGGAGTATCGCAACTGTAAAGCAGTCGTCAAATATAAGAATAAATAAAAACGAACGTAAACAGCAGTCGAAATATACTGTATACAATATGCAAAACCGTTCGCTTCCTCGATAAAAAGGGAACTTGAAATTTCTATCGCGAAGACACGAAAGAGCCTGGCACGACTATACGGAGGAAATATTATTAGATTTCAGTTTCCATGAACAGATTTGAAAGAAATTTCGCTACGGAGCAGCAAAATCGCCGATGTTCCATCGATCGGCCTTCCACCCGCACGAATGGAATGCAATGGAACGGAATGGAACGGTGCGAACCACGCGAGTTTGCTAGCAACGCTAGAGGCGCTCGCAATTAATAACGCGAAACGCGCGCTCGTTCTATCGGAGACCTAAACGCCGGCGCAAGCGATACGCGCACAGGCCGTGAGATCGTCGCGGTTTACGCGCGGGGCGAGAAGTCGCGTCCCGTACGTGTCCCTTTGACCTCATCTTGGCTCGTTTTCTTGGCTCGCAGGGAAGCCGGGAAGACTCTTAATAATCCGCCGCTGGTAATCGATTACCGCGACGACGAACGAACGTCGCGCGATTGCCGCAGCGGCGTTTCACGTACGACCGCGACGACGAATGCGCCGTCGTGTCGGGACGTCGTCGTGTCCGGACGTCGTCGCGACGGCTATGAAACATCGGCACGAGCTGTCTTACGACATTCCGCCGTGCGTTCGATTAACGAGATTGAGTGCCAGGTTTCAGCGGCGTGCGTGCGCGCATGAGCCAGTGCGCGGAATTCAATTAATCGTCGCCGCGTTCTTGAAATCTCGGGAATACCGTAGGCAATCCCACTCCGCGCGCTGTTCCACCATGCCTGAACGTCATAATTCAGTCGCACGGATAGCCTGAATTTCAACGGATTGTAATCACGCGGCTCGATCGTGCCGCCGCGAGATTGATCGCTCCGTGATCGGAGATTCGCGTCGAGGGATTCGCGAATCGTGCATCTTTACGCGATACCTGCGACGATATTTGTTACAAAGATTTAGGTGTTTCATTACGTCTTTATTCGCGTCTCTCTGACATTTTATTAGGATATATTTACGCGAATCGTTGGCAACACGCATTCGTCAAATTCGTAAATTGGAAAGTAGAGTGGCACGAACGTGGTATTACGAACATTAGTTTCTCGATTTTAGTTTAATTTTCTTGTTTACTGTCACTGTTTGCGTTTCACATCCGTTTATCGAAAATGAACTTACGAATCGAACGAAGAATTTGTCGCTGCGAAATTATTATTAATTACGTATTCCTTGTTATAAAAGATGTATTTGTTTGGCTTACCAGAGGCACGATAATTTTCGTGTATCCTATAGGAAAGCTATTTCTACTATAATAAAATGTTACAAAATTTTACTACGAGTGAAAGTGCGTTCCATGCCAGGATGATTAAGAGGTATTTTATTACTGATTTATGAGTTGAGAAATGGGTATGTTATTATACGAAGTTATAAATGCTTTATTTAAACAAAAATGACTTTCTTATAACGCGTACGAAGCTGTAGAGATAACTGTACTGCTTGTATTTTTAACAAGCAAAGATATAACTCGCGTGTTATTCTAATCTTGATATATAATTGATATAATTTACACTCGCTAGAAAATAGTACAAACCTAATATGATTATTACTAATATAGAAACCGATGTTGCATTAGCATACAAGCATCGTTAATTTAAATTTCTTGTTTTTTTTCCTTCTTTTTTTTTCAATATTTTTTCCATTTATCTCTCTCTCTCTCTCTATATATATATATATATATATATATATATAGATATATATAATATATGTGTGTGTGTGTGTGTGTGTATGTAAAGTTAATTTTCACTTCAACCCACTTGCGTCTGCTAAAAGTAATTTAAAACGGTAGACGTTCGGCTAATGACCGCAGTAATCCGCGTCATTTGTCACAAGGAAACAATCGGAAAAATTGCCTGTGTCAGAGAAAGGTCGCAACGTCGACACGAGAATGACTGGAACGGTTAGGTTCTCGGGAGTATCGCGACGAACCGTTTCACCCGACAGGATGTGACCGCCTTGCATGTTCGGATAGGACGATAAATCTCGTTTCCTTCCGTGCCAATGAGCACACACGTTCCAGAAAGAACGAGTTCATATCTTCGGAGGTAGAATCGAGTTCATATTAGCTCCATCTGTCTCCTCGAGAGGGGCTTCTGCGTGAACGAGCAGACACACAGGGATGAGACAACCACGGACAAAACGACGAGGATCGACGGACGAACGCGTAAATACATCTGCATTATTTTCGGCCAATTGATCACGAATCTGACGTAGCTTGCCGCGCCTCTCGTGTTTGCTACACAGCGTCGGACATATCGCGCAGATCCTTCACATCGCTTCTGTTCGCTGCCAACATTCGAAGATATTATTTATGGCGATGAAACACGCTATTCTATGAAATCTATAGACCTCTCTGTTTCGCGGTGTTGGACGTGTAGAAACGTTTCGTAGAAACTATTTTATTCGCGATGATTCTGCCTGAATTTGGATCCGGGCTTTATCGAGATACGGGAATCGTTTGTTTGGAAAACATCGTAAAAGCGTCTTTGTAATACGCACCTTTCCAGTAATAAAAACGAAAGGTATCATTTGTCGGAGGGAAACGATTATTTCAATTGTCAAAAGCGTATAGTTGCGAAATTTATAAAATTTCCGTGAAGAACGAAATCATACGCATTCCGTGACGATGCCAACTTCCAACGAAGAAATGACTCGATCAATCCCAAGTCCAAGATAACTTAAATTCCCCGTCCGCTTTGACGATCAAGCTTCGATCTTCGTTCGATTACAAGCTAATGTAACACGATTTAAATATCCTTCCGCTTAGCCCAATCGTACGTGGTCTTAGAATTAAAACTCAACGAAGATCAAACACGATTTTCGATCGATGACGAAAGGACGATGTTCGTCAGATGTAGACTTGTGACGCAATTGGTGTGATTCGAAGACACGTTTCACGGTATCGTTCTCGGTACCACATTGGATCCGACATCGACATCATCGGCTATCAGGATCGTAAAAGAAAAAAAAGAAAAAAAGAAAAAGAAAAGAAAAAAGCAACGACCAGATCGAACGTAGCGGACTTTCCCAGATTCGTAGCCGCTCTTCGTTTCTTCCCTGGAGCATTATCTCGATAAAACGAAATCGGTCGTTAAACGAGGAAGCGAGATAGGTTCGAAGGAAGAGACACGACCACAAAAAAACAGCGGCCTCTGAAGGATTCATAGGGTCAAGACGCGGGTAGAGGGGTCGAAGGGAAGCACAGAGAGGCGAGGATGAAGCGAGGGGACAGAGAGAAAGAGAGTGGACGAAGGATCGAGAGCAGGAGGAGAATCGTTTTACGTTCGAAACCAGTTTCTATGGTTTAATTTCTACGGGTGGACATCTTCTTTAATTTATGGCGCCGTCCAACCCCGGCCTTCCTGCCCTCCTACTCTCCCCTTTGAACGCCTTTCGACATTTTATTGGGTCGACCAGTTTCTGTAACTCCTATGGATTCCACTCTACTACACCTACTTCGAAAAATTTGAACGGCGATAGCGATATTTCGATCGCGAGAAGAAAAATCTTAATAACAGCGAAATTGAAAGCTTGAAGGTTCGTTGTGTAGGGGACTCGCGTAGATGGTGTTTGATCGTTTACAAGACGAGATTGCTCGTTGTTGAAACCGTGGAGTATATTTAAAAATAATTAAATAAATTAACATACAGACGATATTCGCTAGGATGCCCGTACTAACCGACTCGTTTAAAGACAGTGTGTAATTCGTTAATAAGATCGTTGATAACTCGTTGGTAACTGATAACTGATCGATAACCGATCGACAACTGATCGTCGACTGAACTCTTTTCGGCCGCGTTCGTTTATTTATAGAGGTCGGGTGAGTGTCGGAACGTTCAAATTCATCTTTGTTCGACGGTTGCACGTAGCGGCGACATTGCTTTGCCCGGAGTTTATTTATTATCATGCCACGTCTATCCTAAGGATATTGCCACTGCGAGACAAAACAACAACATGATTTAAATCGTCCTCTAGTTCGTGTGCCGCCACAGTTCCTTTTCCAACGATTACAATTCCTTTCTCAGGCCTCGACAGCTTCGACGACGAAGAGCTGTGAAAGAGTTTCGCGCGATATTGATCGCAAGGATACGATCTACGAGATAGTTTTCATCCTTTTTCCAACGATTGCGATTAGGTGATGCGTCGAATCGCTGCGACTGATTTCGCAAGGTCGATTCGTTCCCAGCCACCGGTGGAAGCGACAAGATCAACGATTCCGCGCCTCCGTCCGCGCCGCAACGCTCTCGCCGCTCTCGCCGTGTTTATCGGATCTGTACGTTAATTGAAGCAGCGAGCGGGTAATAGCTATGATTACGGCCGCTTACGTCTTGCTGGCCGGAGACTAAATTATATGGGTGAGTCTGGCGCGCTCTGTGTATAGATAGAAGACGCGCGCGCGAGCAGTCTGCCGCGCTATTGGAGCGAGACTTTAGATCTCTCGAGAAGAGATAGGTTTAGGGACGGTTTACGGTTGAAACTTTAGAAAGGATATTACACTCTACGATAAGAATCGTTCATTGTGATCACGTATCGCGGATGTTTACGAACTAGAAAGTAAAAATCACAGAAACGAAACTTTAGTTTGTTCGATGGTAGATTTTCTCGGTACTGGTACGAACAAGAAGAAGAAGAAGAAGAAGAAGAAGAAAGGAATTACGTTACACGTGCATTAACATCACGTTGAAACGCGTTTTACTTTCAAAACTATAACCAGTGATTTTGATCCGCTCTTTACGCGTCACATGGCGAGAGACACTGAAAATCGTAACCAAATATCGAACAGCAATTTTTTACCTCCATCTTGTCATTTCGTATCGAGTCACCGATTTCGAGTTACCTTTCAGTCTACTTCAAGTCACAAGCAGATTTCAAGCAACGACGTTAAACAAGATCTCGGACAATCGTTAAATTTACGATTCCGATCGATTCTTTCTTTGCTCTACGTTTTGAAAGACGACGAACATCAGGTTATCAGGTAATAATAAACAAGAATTTATTTTTCGAAAAACTCGTGTCAATTATGCAGTGGATAACAACGACGATACGCGTAATCAAGTGACAAGCCTGGCGATACATTCGTCCGTTTGTCGTGAAACACGCGAGACAATTTAATTAAGAAATCTTATTTGATTAAAATCGATGATACGAAAAGGGTTACATGGATGCGATTTGGCACGATTAAATGGTCGAAACCCGGTTGAACTTCTACGTACCTCTGTTGCGTCAAATATCTCGATCGAACTGCGAGCGCGGATCGACGAGTACGAAACGATCCAACAAGTTCCACGAATTGCTTTCTAAAAATTGCTAGAAAATCATCGGTAACGCGATGCTAGAGAGAAAGAATCTACGGCTGGCAGTTCGTCAAGCAAGCTAACGCAGCCAGTCCTCTTTACGCAGCTGATAATCGGTCCTCTTCGGCGGCATCGTCGGCACGGAGCACGCGGAACGATCTTACTTTGGCGAGCAGAGAGTGGAGGAGTGTAGTGTATCGTAGAAAGTGGGGAACCGATGGGAGGCACCTGGACAGTCGGTTTCGAGGAAGCTAGCAGTCCAGGATTGGTTAAAAGATCGGGCCAGGTTGGGGCCCATTGGCGGGCCAGGCAATAGGCGTGCACGTATGGGCAGGTACGACTGTTCCCTGACGACGGGGGAAAATCGAGTTACCGACGGGATTCCGTGGTTCTCCTTAGGCGCCTTCGATGCAGTCGAACAGGTCGCAGCGATCGCGAAGCGCCAGTCCTCTCCCGTCCATCGACGTGGCCGCACCGTGACTCGTGGATGTTCGAGAGAGACAGACAGAGACAGACGACAACACGTAGAGAAAAAAAATTTAGATCGGGGACGGCCGAGGAAAAAGGGAGAGGAAGACAGAGAAAGAGGAAGAAGAGACGGCGCAGAGAGCTGGAAGCTACACTGGGATTCGCGTGGATCATCGAGAGCGGAGCACTCGGGGGCAGCCGAAGGATTTGCATCGAGGGAACGGTACAGAAATAATCGGACGCGTGTCCTTCCGAGGGCGTGAGGCTGATCGCGTGACATAGTCCCAGCAACGTGTAAACGACTGCGTTTCGTGGTTATCGCGATTCGACAAGAGCCAACGAACGTGCGCTCGGCGTCCGGTGCACCACGCCACGTGACCGATCGCCGCTCAACAACAACATTTTTCGGGCAGTGTGTGTCGAACAAGATCGGACGATCTCGCGAGAAACTTGTTCGGTTATTTGCTCGTCGAACATCGATGAACCAAGGTTATGGTGTGTAACGTGTGAAAGAGGACTCGAGGACAATCGAGAAACAAGGTTTAAAGTTTGTTGTGTACTGAGGCATCGGTTAGCCCGCTCGTGTGGATATCATCTGACTACAAAGGTGAGTGCAATCGATTCTACCGCGCGTTCCGCGATCGCGTTTCCTATGCGGGCATCGACGTCGTTCGGCGCGATCCACCGGCGTTGAAATCTCCCACGCTTCCACCATGCTTTATTTACGTTTGTGACTCGTGACCGTAGAAATTTAGTGTTTTTTAAATGGTTGCCGCTTTTTTCTCTTATACATCGATACGTTGACGATAGTTCGTTTCGTATAAAATTCGTTCGACGCGTACGTACGATCTGCCGTTCGTTCACGTTCATAAGGAATTTTTGACATGCTGCGAGGTAAACATAACGTCCTAAGACGAGAATTAGAAGTTTTAGTTTCGTGCCGAGAAACCGTAGGTACACAGGTACGGCGAGAGGGGATGAAAAAAAGGTTCGACTAATGATAGTTGTAAAAACTAGAAAATAAATCACTCGCGTTCAGCCAGTAATCACCGGCGTTTCGTCAATCTTACAGTCCATTCACCGCTCCATTTATCCCTCGTAAATTAAAGTCTACATCCAAAGTGGCTGCGTTGCTCGCGATTATACCATGGCGTGAAATTGATAATGCAACCTAATAGCGGCCTAAGTACGCCTGGACCGTTAAAAATACCCCTTCGACTAGTAAATTTTGATTGGAATATAATTTCGAAACCGTGAGACCGCGTGCTCTACGCTTCACCGGTGTTATCGGTTGAACGAAGATATCGACGGGCTTTGTCCCTCGCGCTTCGAGTTTTCACGCTTCGTGACGCTTATTCGTATTTCTTCTAAATAGATCTTTAATTACAGACTCTTCTGTAATTATCACATTTTTCTTTCCACCATACGAACCGCGATAGATCCAATTAGATTAGAAATTTTCAGTTATAAAGCGCGTAAGGTCTATTAGATGGATCGTGAATTCTTGTTCGAACAAAATTTCGCGACTCGTTCTTCTTCTTCGTTATCACTCGCCTAACTCTAGAATCCGGAAGATCCGATCTAATTTAGAATTTTTATTTTGAAACATTTTTCCCGATACGTTTGTCTCTGTTTAACGTTGATCCAATTGCAATTAACTTCTAAAACTGATTACAACTGCGACCTCTTCGAAAGCTTGTCTAGGGATGTCTGTAAGAATTACAATCCTTTTTTTTTTTTGTTTTGTTTTCTTTTCGATACTTGTTCGTTCGTAAATTGACGAATATAACTATCACTCTTAATTGTACTATTCTCGAAATTGGAAAATCTTTAAAAGTAACGAATCTGATTTTGCCTCCGTTAAAGATCTATTTAGAAACTGTAGAACCGTCATTTTTCTTTTATGATATCGACAATGCGGCATCTGGCCTACAATTATCCTGCTTTATCTCCTACCGCTACCTTGAGATCCGAATTACGGAGGATTCAATGGAGCGATGGACTTTCGGTTGCGAAGCGTACATTGCACAAAATTAGTCAAGAGCAATCGTTCAGTTATTATTTTAAATCAATCTTTTCTCGTTAACATTGAAACAATTATAAACGTTCGCATTTCGTACGTATTATCTTGCACGATTTAATCGATTCTAGTGTTCGTTTATTACTCGCAAAGGTGTACAAAGTTCAGATACATTTTTATTCGATTCTCGAAACTGATCGCTGAGTTACACAGCGAACAGGAAGTATAGCCAGCATTGGCGAGAGAATTTAAGCGAGCTAACGCTTCCCATTTCTATTCCTATCCTGTCGCGATAAGGTCATCAGCCGCAAACTCCTTTTGTATCCTCTGCTCGAGTGTCCTTTCTTCGCGCTTTCGAAACCCTCGCCAACGATAGAGAAACGATGCGGTCGGCTGGGGTTAGTCGTAAATGAAAACATTATCGTCACCCCTCGTGGCTGCCTGTTGCTATAATATTTGCCTACTGGTAGACAGTGAAGTAATTCGAGTTGCACAAAGGCCGACACGTTCGTCGTGGAATAAAGGCGAGCGAGAGACGTGGCGGAAGCGTACACACACGCACGTGTACGACGACGGAGAAGGTAGAGGAGAGAAAGAGAGACGAAACGAGCGGAGCGTTACAATTATTATGCATAGGTGCCCGGGCCAGGTTCTCCCATGTCAAAATATATTTATTGCCCCCCTCCATCCTCCACCTTTGCCCCCTCTCTCTTTTTTTTGGCCCGGTTGCGGTGTGTCAGCCATCATTGTTACCCTTTCATACGGTTATTACCCACTTGTACACCGGCAGAAGCTCTCGACGGCCTTTGAAAATAAACCGCGTGTCGCCTGCTTTAACGTTTGCTTTTGTGTATTTTAAAGGAAAGAACGGTAATTCGTAGAAAGAAGTGATTCGCTCCGTATCGACGCACGCGGTGTTCTCGAGGCTACGATCTCGCGGATTACGCAGCCTTGGAGCTGGTTTTTTAGGAGAAAGTCCGCAAAAAACTGCACGTTGCTCGCGGTATATTAGCTAGTGAACTTTGAAAACGACCGTCTCATCGGGAGAAAGCGTGAATATAAATAATAGCTTTAGGATTTCATCGACGCCAAAGAATCTGCAAGCAACTTTAATTCCTACGGTGGGATATTCCGCTTCTTCTTCTCTTTTTTTCTTTCTTTTTCTTTTCTTTTTTAAGGACAATTAACGGGTCGCCTCCGTTGGCCGCGATCTCGTAAGCCGCCTCAGAATCGTCGATCCTCATTTGCATGTCAACCCTTGGCGACTGGGGTTGTGATCTGACTTAACGCCTTTTCGCCTTCGTTCCCTGCACCCTTGCTACGTTTGAAACCGTAAAACTTCGCACGAATTCGTATCGCACGTTCCTTTTTTTGCCGTATTCTCTGGCGGGAAACGCACATGTCCAGCGATCCTCTAAATCTAAATTCTTCGATCCCGGTCACGCGTTTTCCCACTTTTGTTCGTTCGTTAATTTCTTCATTCGTTGAACTCGTATGGAAATATCTGAGAATAGAAGTTAAGAATATGGCAGGTTTTCCAGTTACTCCTTATCTCGACAGTACGTCCCCGGGAACATGCGTTTAACGGTACAGAGAGTGGCTCGATTCGACCGACCCGTTACTTTTCTAATCTGAACCGATGCACTCCGTCCGATTCGCGATAATCCGCGAATTACAGGGAACTACACTCTTCGTAGCTTCCTCCCATTTGCATTTCCAGATGGGGAAACACTGGTAATACTCGCTTTTATCGCGTATGTTCGACGCAGTTAGTCAATTGCTTAGAAAGTAACCGAGAATGTGTTTCAACCTTTTTATTCTCTCTCTTCTTGGACGTCAAAAGAAAATAGTTGGTCATTCTGTGTGAGTACGGGAAAATGGCGCAGTTTTCGCGGAAAAGAAATTTAACGATCATTCTTTTTATCACCGGCAACCCGTAACGGAAACGCGTAATAGTCAACGTCAGGATAATTAACTCGTAACGCGTAATTGAATTTACTGTTATTTTATCGTTGCTATTTTACGTAAAATCGTTATAAAAAATTTATATCTTTCCGAGTCATGAAAACTCACCGCGGTATGGGATAAAGTTACAACTTAATTAACTACGAAGCTAAAGGAACGATACTTTTAACAGTTGAAACATGCCGTACATATACGAGATTATAATTACAGTGATATAACCGTAGATGTATTGATTTCGTAGGCGTGTAGATTTCGGCCGAGTTCATGTCGATCAACGATATTCGTCTGATCGAGTAGCGAGACTCTACGACCAACATAGAGCATTTGACAGATTTCGTGGTTTCGTAATTTTCGATTTGCTTCGATTTGAACGAGCGACGCACGCTCGAGCTTCCGAGACAATTTCGACGCGATATCCCCGAGGCCTTTAGCGTCGCGCGTTTACGATATCGTAAATCAACGACGATGCGCTTAATCGTCGAATAAAGGGAGATTAAATTGCGGCGACTCGCGACGCAAACACCGTATGGACCGTTCCGGCGGCGAGAAAAGCGCGCGCATAAAATCCCTGCTCGAAATCGTTGAGAATAAATCAACGGAGGCGAACGATTAAATCGAGGTTTACGACGATTCGTCCGTATGTCAAGCAAATTGACAGAGATTTTTTAATAAACTCTATCAAACCTCGCTGCGGTCTAGGAATCTTTTTTCCTCTGTCGGTCTCGTTTTTTTTTTTTCTTTTTTTTTTAGTGTTTTAAGAAAATCACTGGCACGTGACTAAAACGAGGAATCGCTCGATGATCTGTTCTTGCTACGTGTATTCTTCGAAATAGATGCGAAATCTGTCTAGAAATGTTTTCGTGTTGCAAACTGAATTAAATACGAAGGATCGCTTGAGTTTTTGGCTAATGATAATTCTGTTTAGCTCTATCGTATTTGATCGTTGTCAGGCGCATAATCTAACGTTATGCGCTAGTTAAAAGTTCTTCCTCTTCTTTCGTCTGCACTCTTTTTCTTAGCAAGACGTCATTAACTGCTTTCTCAGGCGAGGAAGAGGTTCTTCGCGTCGGATCGTGACAAATATCTCGCAAAGTCTTTGCAATTATACCGTTCTAATCTACGTACTAATCCGAAATTAATGTTACAAAAGTCAAGGGTAATGCTTCTTATTGCCAAAAAAAAAAAAAAGAAAAAAAGAAAAAAGAAAAGAGAAAAGAGAAAAAAAGAAAAAAGAAAGAAAGAAAAAGAAAAAGAAGAAAAATAAAAGATCTTCCAAAACGATAGAGCAGATACTTCCAAATTGATCTCTTCTTAAAATCATTCGTTTCGATAAAACACGTAGAGATACTTTCCAAATCAAACTACCCTGAAACCTTCGTCAGTGTGCAAACGTAACCCGAAAGGCCACATTTTAATTCATTTCGTCCCGTCGTCTCCGTCTCGTCGTATCTCGGCATAACGAATTGCATACACGATATCCTGGAAGAGAATTCCCACACGCGGCAAGGGTTGGTTTCCGTCGATTAACTTCGAGTGGCTGAGGAAAATCGTTCGAAGAGCAACGAAGGTATACGTATAGACGGTGTTAAAAATTGGATCGGTCACGGGCCAAGGAGACGAACAATACTCTGGTCGGTCCGTCAGCGAACCTCTTCTTCACGAATACGTATCCACGTCGAGAGAAAGAGAGAAGAGGCCAGGTTCGGCCTCGTGGGGCTAAACTGTCGCGATAAATGATCCTACGGAAGGTTATTAATTGTCTTTGACTCCCAACCGGGCGCTTTATGGATCGCGAAAACATATTAACCGAAAAGAAGCTGCCGTCCTCCCTTGCCATATGCTCGGAACCGGCGTATACACGTAGCACGCATGCGAGTGTGCGTGACGACACGTCGTGGATTCGAGTGTCTGAACGCGTATACAACGATCTGGAGCATCATTTTTCAAGGACTCGATCGACGTGCCAGCGAGGCGCGGCCATCATCCATCAAACCGATCGTTAAAAACGCATCCAGGCCGATACAAATTGCGCGACCTGTGCCCGGCCGTATTCTCGACACGCTGCAGTTTCCCTCTCGGGTCCGTTTCCCTAGATCTCCATCCCTCTGCGATTCGTAAGATCGTAGATGCTGGGCAACCCGCGGTCACGAGGAGGACTTCTCGTATTTCTTCGTTGGTCTTCGTTGGCAACAACTAATCCAACCGGTAATCGTGGTTACACAGGTTACAGTTTATCTTCTCGCGAGTCTCGTCAGCGAAGGAATTTCGAGTGCCTGGAAACTCTTTTTCAATAATTCAGGCATACGTTTGCATTTATCCTCCTAAGAGTTTTATTTTTAGAAAATTGTATACGTAGTTCGAACGTTTCTTGTTTACCGATAATGTAGTCATAGAGTCGACGTGTTTCAGAAACGTTCGTAGAAGTCCTCGATTTATCATCTGCGATTCTTTGTTTCGCGAGGGTCTTATTTTCAGCGAATTGCGTAATTCACGATAGAAGTACGTTATTCCAGGATTAAAAGTTCCATCCAAGTGTCTCATTTTCCATTGGCAATGCTCGTGCAAGCTTCTAGAATGAAACGATGCGTTACATATGTTAATTGGCAAACGCGAAGCGCTATGCATAGGAGTTTCCCTTGAGCAGAGGGGAGCGCACCCATCTTCCTGCGATAAAGGTAATCTGGAAGCAGTAGTAAACGACCTTGTTGGAAGCTGGCGTTAGCTGTCGCGCCTCGGGTTAAACGGGACCGAATCGTCCCGTTTGTTCCTCCTAATTGGCGATAAACGGACATAATCGTCGGTATATTTTAACCAGGCCGCATGATCCACGCGCTCGTGGCCGCGCGCGCGTAACTGCGCCAGAACGATAAGATCGCGAGCAACCGTCTCTCCGAGCGGTGACTTTCGTGCGAGAAATTCCCTTGACGCGCACTTGCTTATACACGGCACGGTACGAGCCGGTGATATATCGGCCCGTTCTTTCGAGCGGACTCATTAACTCATTAACTTAGCGAGAAAAATGGCCAGCCGTATATCAAACGGCAGCCCGGTAATCAAGCGGTCATTCTTAACGCGGCCATAAATTCGCGAATTAATATACCCGCCAATTAATTAAATCGCGCCACGCTTTCTCTAGCAAAGGCTTGACCGGTAGAATTGTAACAATCACGGGGTCCCCTGTCAACCGAGTAATTACAGTTCACGCGACCGAAGAACTAGTTTCCTTCGGCTCGCTCGCTCGCTCGTGGAAAACGCAATCGACGAACGATTATTCGAGACCGTTTAATTGGACGATTATCCTCTCGCACGCTTTTCGTTCTTTGCTTTTTGTCGCCTATCCAGCCCAGTGTCTCCCACCTCTGTTACAGTCCAGTAAAATTAATTCCGAGGAAATGGAACGAAACAGCTGTGGAAACGACACGCGTCTAACCACTTTATGGACGTTGATTTCAGTTCTTGGAACGACCACGCGGAACCAAGGTGTCTCGTCGATCTTTCTCGTTTATCGTTTATCCTTCTTTCTCTCCAGGATTTCGAAATATCATCGACTTCGTGGATTTTGGAAGAATGAAATATTATACGATTCTGGATTGCAAATACGTACAACGTTAGTGAGAATTTATTATTCGTGTATTGGAAAATTTCGAGTCTGTTTCCTCGTTGGAATCGACTGAGCGAACGCTGCTACGAACAGAAGCTGAAAAAGCTTCGAAAGGCTCAATGGGAACACTTTTACTTGATAATAAATAGACGACGCTGTCCGTACATAATTCACGTTATATGCAATTCGAAGCATGATATTTCAATAACATATAGCTATAGTCATACAAAATTTCAACATTCACCATCGAGACTTTTTTTTCTTTGCATGACAGTTTATTAGTTATAGTAAATTTCTTTTCCAGAATTGTAATCTTCCGTCAAGTGGGATAGTCGGTCGATTATTTCGTCTCGTTCGGGATTTAAACATTTCTCGACGAACGTGCAACACAGCTAGAGGAACTTGTTGCGCCGTTAAACTTCTGGATATGATGGTCGGTACTGTGGTATCTTTCAAGTTGTAAAATTTCGTCAACTATTTATATGTTCTATCCACGAGATGTTCTTACGACGTTCTGCCACTCCATTCCATCCCTTCGCCGCTATTTTCTCCTTTCTCCGCTGCTCCCCAAAGAAAAAAATACAAGAACTCGGTTAAGTAAAGGGTTATCGTTCGGGGTGAAAGGACAATGGCAGGAAGTCAGCCAAGGGATCGTCGAGATAAAAAAAAGAAAAAACTCTCATAAAGGGATAAACGTCATACGGGACTCGAGTTTAATGGCGCGTGAACGTTCGACGTGCCCCTAGACGCGCGTGGTGCGTCGCAGGACGAATGGAACGATGACAGGAGGGGTTCTCCCGTTCCTGACCCACTCGTTGTCCCTTTTTCGTTGATCGTTGGCGTTCTCGTTGCAGGAGTTGGAAAGCTACCTCTTGGCACGGTAAACCGATATCTGGAGCAGGTCGATCGACTTCGTTAACGAACGAGTGCCAAGCAAATATTGACTCTACTCGTGGAAACTAGGGTACGAGGTGTGCGCGCGTGTACATACACGAGCCAGCCGCTTCTCCTCCGAGCGTTTTGCCTTTGTGCAACATCCGCCCGGGACCAATGAGACGTCGATGGGCAGATTATGGAGTCGGTCTTGTTGCTTCTCTCGATGCGGCGCACTGGCTTCGGGTATTTTTGCATATAAATGCGCGGGAACGCTCCTTGGCTGGTAGTTCGCGCGTTATCTGATGCTTCGTGCCCGTGATAAGCGTCTGCTCGCCGATGTGGAGCTCGAGACCGCTCCGAGCACTGGTAACCGGAATCCTTTACCATGGGAAGAAATTTCACGGAAGGTGGAGCGATCGTTTCCGTAAATCCCCTCGCTCGGCGGTCTATACGAATATTAATGCCGGGGATCGCACGTCGATGACTATGCTTTAGGAAATTCCTATTGTTTCGCCGGCACACCAGGCGATTCCTACCATTGTCGCGAACGTCTACCACTATCACGATTCTTTACTCGATATTAGAAACGATATAGAGATCTTCCTTCGTACGAGGATTAAATATTTCGTTACACGGTAGTATAGGAATCGTTGTAGACAATTGCTGGAAGGCCGAAAATTAACGAATTGACAATCGATAACTTGCTTAGATGGCAATGTTACAATTCAAACATTGGATAGGCAACCGCGTTACGATTTGCAAAATTCCATCGGCGCTTATTTATTAGCACTGTGTAAGAAAATTCGCTAGCAACAGCAATTTGTAGGTCGCGATTTGCTGCTTGTAAATTACAAATTAGTTGGATCGTTCAAGACGAGACGACGACGAATAAGTAATGGAATTTCTGAATTCTTCCTTACGTCGTCGTACCGTGAAAGGGTTAACCGTAAACATGGCAGATTTCGCGAGACACTTTAGGGCAAAAAGATCGATTCTTGGCAAAGTAGAGAACAGCCTTGGCCGGAATCGGGGCCAGCTCGTGGGATAGAATCGATATCGGTCCGTGCACGCGCGTCCAGATCCTTTGTAAAATCAATAGGCTCGGCTACTTAAATGGTACCGTTCGCTGGTTATAGTCACCGGTCGGTTACGGGCCACGGATACGGTTACGAGAAGGTTGAATCGATGCGCTCTGTGATTTACTGTTAATCGCGAGACCACTGTTAATCAACGTCTGGCTGCGTGCACGCCACGGCTCGAATATTCCTCACGCGGTTGCGCATCGATGGAAACAACACGTCCCGATATTAGCTCCGCGCCCCGTTTTTGCGCCGCTTAACCTTTCATCCTCCTTGTCTCTCTCCTCTCTTTACGAGCGAAAGAAAGAGAGAGAGAGAGAGAGAGAGAGAGAGAGAGAAAGATCCGCTCGCTTACGAGCCCGAAAGCTTCGCGAGCATTCTCACGCGTTCCGCTCGCTGTTTCTGGCCGCCTTGAAATGGAATTATGGCCGGCGCTGGATTGTGTTTCGATTTTGTTGCTTCGAGCGTTCCACCAGGCTAACAAATGTCAGAGTTCGAAATATTTTTGGATTTCAATTATCTATGTGTACGCAGTGGCTCATGAAGCTATTTGAACGCTTATTTACGGAGAACTTTTACGCAAATGTCGAGTATGTTACATAAAACGTGTCGAAATTTGATCGGCCTGATCATACGATTATACGGGTAAAAAAATACTGCGATTCGATAAAAGAATATTGTACGGAGTGAATAGCCGTGCGAAATACGCGATAATCGATGCCGTCGAATATCGAGGCTCATCGATACGATGGGTAATCGAACGTTTCAATTTCTTTCGTGATCTCTAAGGAACATATACAGGTGGTACCTTCGAAGCTTCCGTATTTATATTTCCTGGTTTGCTTTAAGCTCTATCGGCGTCTACCAATTTATAACCATGCACGTTACTAATGAAATCTCAGAGTGTTTAGTACGACACGCGTAATATATGTATAAAGGATTTCTATGAATATTCGAATACCTGTGAGAGAAACGAGCGAATCCAGTGTTACGTTTAGTGGGAATAATATTGTACATCTATGGATGGTGAATTCAAGTTCTTTTTTTTTCTAGGTAATAGCGAGAAAGATTAACGAAGAAAAATCCTATGTGACTTAATGAAATGTACGTACGTAACATCGTTAGGCTGTGGCGAAGGAAGATAAGTCTCGTTGATGCGTACAACCTTTACATGGTATAATATATTGCAGCTTTTAGCACGTTGCTCGTCAAACGCATCGTATTTTATATCATCAAACGTAATATAAATAATCCATTACGTAACCGTCCTTTTACTGCTCGCGTCTTACTTTTGATGCATCATTCGCCGTTGAAATGTCCTCTGGTAATAAACCAGTGATAATTTTTTTACTTTCGAAAGATCGCGATTCGATCGAGGCTAATCCTCGAGCGTGAATCTTCCAGGTTTTTCGTGAAGCAATTAACGTTAAAGCCATCGACCACTAACGTACAAAACTCGCGATGAAAAAGGAATCGAGATGCGAGCTATATGAGAAAGTAATTGACAGAAGGAGAAAAGGAATCTTTATTCGCGCATCGACTTTACAAAAAAAAAAAGAAAAAAAAGAAGAAAGAAAAAAAAGCGATGAAAATTCAGAAACGTGAAGTTTCTATGAAAAATTAGAAATTAACAAATCGGTGTTAAAAAAAAAAAAAAAAAAGGATGCTTTTATCGAGGAGCGTCGTCTTTAAGCGATTTTACGATAATACGGTTGCAACTTACCCTCGGCGTCTCAAGCGATTCATCGTTTTCCTGAAATCGCTCTAGCTTTATCGCTCGAACGTCGCAAGAAACGATTCGAAAGACGCAAGAAACTCCTCTAACCGTTTCGAACAGCGTGTTCGAAGGCAACGACTTCCGGCATAATGATTCGAAAATGTCTGGACGAACGAGTAGGTCATTGTCGTGGCACGAGATGGTCGCGTCGAAGAAAAGGGGGAAAAGGAAAAAAGGAGAGACACCTATAGCTCTGTCCGTTTGTCCGCGGCGAAGGAGAGGAAAAGAGGATGGTCTCGGCTCATCAGTAAGCAGAATGAAAGAAAGAGCGGGCGTCAAACAACTGCGTCGAGAAAAAACTTGGAAACCTTAACGAACCTGCGAGTCGACTCTTCTTTTTCTCTATCTCTCCCCCTCTCCCCTCGGCCATCTCCCACCCTTTGAAGCCTCACAGCGTTTCTCCGTTTCTCTGTTCGTCGTTTAATACCGACAGCCTACCGTTCGCGGGCGCCAGCTACTTTCCTTTAGAAGAACAATCACGAGGAGACGATTAGAAGCGGCTCGTGTCGCGGCTAGACTCTAATTACGCTCACTTTGAATTCTCGTTAAGACGAGCTGGCCGCAAAAACGCGTCTTTGCAGAGATTAACTACCCTTCGTTATTGCGATACAATGCTCTTCGCCGCGATACCAGGTTTCTTGTTATCGAATGCTGCCAGTGTAATCCTCCACTGACATTCGTCGTGAATCAATCGTGCTACAGAAAAGTTTAAAAAAGGATCGACGGTTTAAAGGCAATCGTGTTTTCCACGGTTCTTCCGAATATGGTCATTTTTTGAGGAACGACGCACGATTCTCCGGGAGAGGCCTGAATAATTCTCTCGAATTGGAAACTTCGACATCCCCGTTGAATTTCAAAAAGCTAGTCACAATTATGTAATTAAACCTTTTTCAGCCGGTATATTAGAAAACGCAGCTCGGTTCGGTGTGTTTCGCAAGGCCTCGCGCGTCGGTCGAATGATTTGAGCCAGCCATCTTTGGCCGAGATAAACCTGGTATAACGACATTAGAGGAAGCCAGGTGCGTTCGAGGCCCCTCATAGCTAAGGTTCCCTTATCGGATCATCGATGGTCTAATTTTATTCCAGTTTTACCCGAGAAACGCGACCATCGCCCTGACACCGAGTCGCGCGCACCGGCGGATGGCGATGGCTTTTACCGAGATAGCGCTGATTTATGAACGCCACGGTTCTCTGATTCGACTCACAGTCGTTACCGGCAACGGATCTGTCCGTGAGAAAAACGAAAATGTTGCAGTCGCGTCGAGTCGACGGAAAAACTGTTAATGATCCTTCGTCGATCTCGAATCGCGCGGAGAACCGGCGTTTATTAAAAAAAAATAGAAGCGACGATGAATGGGCGCGATGGAAACGATGGTCCGTAGCGCGGGCTGCCAAGGCAAATACAAACTGTACTCGAACCGAAGTCAAAGATCACGTCGAACGAAACAATGCGGGAATAAAGACAGGCGCGATGAGAACGCGAACGAAATCGATCGTCGTGAGTGGAGGATGCCTGAAGCATTAGCGCAACGTTGAACCGTGTCAGGGGCGATAATGGTCGTAAAGAAAGCGGCTCGCGAAGGAGGCAGAATAATTTTTCAAGCTCTCCTCTTCCCGGTAATCCAAATAGCATTCGAACATCCGTAAGATATTGTGGGAGGAATAAAAATCGAAGCGAACGCGGAGAACCGGTTCGTCACCCCTCCCCCTCCCCCGTCTTCCTCGCCCTGTTCTTCCCTCTCATCCGTTCTCTGTTCCACGGCTAACCTCCTCCCCCCGCCCCGCTCGCTATACGAGTCGGCCTCTTCGTCTCTTTATCTCGCCAAGGATGAGCCGCGTTAACTGACTGACGCACCGCTATCCTTCGAATAACATAATTTCTATAATTGCAGATGAATCAAGTGTGCAAGGTCTGTGGCGAGCCGGCCGCCGGTTTTCATTTCGGAGCGTTCACCTGCGAGGGGTGCAAGGTAAGGCATCTGTTTAATCATCGTTTGAACCCGGATTGTAAGATGGCTCACGCTACCGAAGGGCTTCAGCTTCTTATACACAGCCGATCCAATTATTTTATTCTTAAACGGGACAATTAAACACAGTAACAATGTCTGGTTAAAAGGGCAATCGCTTCTCAGTCGATACTAGATAAACGTTGCAATTTCCTGCTAACATTGTTATTATTTCGTGAATAGCGGTACGAAAGCTAGTAGAAATTCCCTTTATCCTTTCTATTTTTATTTAACTTTCGATCGATAGCGTAAGAGGCATTGGCGGAAATAACGTGTAAAAGGAGGAAAGTTAAATCGCGTTGAAGCGAGGTTGAAACAAGGAAATTGAACTTACAAAATTCGTGTTCGCTTACGAACTGTCCGAGCGTCTTCGTTACCGTTGAAAAAACTGTTCGATAGGAATCAAGATTTTAAAATGTCACTTTGAATATTAATGCGGTAAATAATAAAGCGTAATTCGACGATGAATTGGCGCTTCATCTACACGTTGAAATCACCGGCGAAAGATCGAAGTAACAGCGATCTACGGTCTCCCGGTATCGGCTCCAAGTCGCGCCTCGTCGCGTTCACTCCGATTTAAAAAGGCGGGAAGTT
This sequence comes from Bombus haemorrhoidalis, assembly GCA_014825975.1. Taxonomy (NCBI): domain Eukaryota; kingdom Metazoa; phylum Arthropoda; class Insecta; order Hymenoptera; family Apidae; genus Bombus; species Bombus haemorrhoidalis. The sequence continues at coordinate 826,206 of CM026170.1, forward strand.
TAATAAGCCGTGTCCAATCGCGACAGGGAACAACAGGCACGTACACGTCGGACTATCAGCGAGGAAGGTGAGAAAGTCCCATTCCGATGGATGCGAAAAACGCTCGCCCGGCTCGAATCCATAAGTGGACGAGAGAATCGAGCGCGACTAATCGATTATCTCAGATCGTCCTCCTTCGAGGACGGTTTCGTGGGCATAACGCGATTGTCTTCGAAAACGTGACACATGGCGGAAACTTTTTCTCGTGCACCATACGGCTGACAATCAGAACGTTTCACTCTCTTTCCTATCCACGCTATTTCTCATCGACTTTAAGTTTTAATATCTGAAACAAGCTTCGGGACAAAAATTAGTAACTGATCGACGGTTTGATAATTCTTTTTTCTCTTTTTCTTTTTCTTTTTTAACTCTCCATTCCTCTGTGAGAAATTAGTATTTTCTATTTCCAAATTCGTTTATGGAAGAAAGTTTAGGAAGTTTTAGCGAAGCAAGAAGACCTACGACGAAGCGTAAATTGGAAAAAAATTTCGAAAGCCGGTGACAAATGAACGATGGAAAATTTATCCGTGAATTTCGACGCATTTCGCGATTCCATGGAAACACAAATGTCTCAGGTTTCGTTCGGTACGCAAATAGCCGTGTGACCAAGAGGCGTTTTATTTTCAATAAATAATTTTCCAGGGAAAGGCTCGTAAATCGAGCCGTAAGAACGGTGCCGTAATGTGAGGAAAAGTCGGTGCGCCTTTGCACAGATTTCAATCGTAATTCGTAAAAAGGTTCCTAGCGACGACTGCGCGTTACACAAGTGCGACAGTTAACATCGAGCTAAACGTTTATTCCCTTCGATTTATTTAGCCATTATTCCAGAACGAATTATTTTTCTTCAGCCTCGAATTTACCTTCTTTAGAATTCTCCCAGTATATCTGAACCCTTTGTCAGAAAAACCACATTTCCTGCGCTCCAGATCTTCGACAAAAGTGATACATATCGTACAGGTGTCGCGATCATAATGAAACACGGCCTCCACACACCTACCACACGATACACATGGACAAATCTACAAATGCACGTTAATATAATCAAGAGCATATTTCTTTGTACCGTAAACGTTTAAACGATTCTTTCTTCTCCTTCTTATATTCTTCGAGCATCTATTATTTCCTGGCTGCGAAAGGGTGAAAAATGGTGGTGACCTCGCGGAGACGACGAGCGGCCAGGTTGAGCCGTCAGGCAAGAATAGCGGAGAACGGTTGGAGCAAAGCGGGGACTGCGCTTTCATCGCGATGTCCTTCGATGTTGCCGCGGCGGCAGCGATCGATAAGGACCGCGAATAATATTCAATCGGTGGATTCCTCGGCGCACGTGCGCTCGCGGGAACTCGTACGAGTCGAATCGAACGACAGGACGAAGCCAGTGGAGTCTCTCTCGTTAGACCGTGGTTCTCTCCCTCCGAAGGGTGTTGACCCTTGCTCTTCTCGTCTCTCCTTCCTCTCAACTCCGTTTCCTCCTCCCCCCTCCCCTCCTCTTCCTTGTCTACCGTTCCACTAATGTGGTGCACCGTGGAATATCGGTACCGCATACTAAGTGACCCATCCGATAGTAATTGGACCTCATTAAGGCAACCACGGGCCACGGGCTGTCTCTGTTTTCTGCCGCGTGCGTTTACTTTCCCGCAGACCGAGCCACCAGATAACGCGTTTTAGGTAAATTAGACTTTCTCTCTCACTCTCTCTCTCTCTCTCTCTCTCTCTTCTCTTCTCTTCTCTTTACTCGTGGGATCTCTCTAGGATCGAACGAACCCAGGGAAAATACGACCTACACACGTGATACGGATTTATGTGTGGATACCTATCGGTGGTCTTTGAAAGCCTCCTTGTCCGCGATCGGCCTTTTCTCCTCGCTCGACCTGTTACGCGCTCCGATCCATCCTTCCTCTTACGGTTTTCTCGCCCAGGTTCCACGCTGGATACCTCCGAGATAAGACGGCGACGCTTACATGTTTATTAGTGGTTTTCTAGCGGAGAGGCGTTCGAAGTTCTGGGTGTGGTTTTTGGGACAGGTTCGGTTTATGGGTACTCTTGAGCAATTGTGATTTGGTCATCCTACAGCGTCTTCGCTTTGCTGTTGCGTTAGTGTACGTATATTTCCAGATCGCTTTAAGCGATTCGTTTTTAACGATTCAAAGGAAATTTCTACATCTTTTTCTTTTTTCTACGTATTGCGTGGGATAAACTGTCGTACTTTTTCATCGATATAAATCGTTCTCCAATCTGGTCTCTGGACCTCTGGTAATTAATACCTCGTGGGTTAACTAGGCCGTTGACGATCCACGAGAAATCTCACTCGAGAATTTCTTCGAGAAAGAATCTTCGTTTTTATTCAAATAGATTTTGAGCACAACTTAACGGTTGTATGTGCAATAGAATCTTGCTTACAATCTCAGCTAGCTCGCATCTTTCTTGCAAAACGCCAAATTCAAATTTTCTGATATTTCACGATCCAACAATCGAGCATTTCGTTAACGTGTAATAAACCTATTCCGCCATATAGCGTAATCAACGAATCTCACAGATTTGTCAGCTTCTTTTGGAAGTGCAGAACGGTAAAGAAAAAAAAAAAGGAGAAAGAAAAAAAAGAAGAAAATTAGACCGAACCGTATGGCTAACGCCATAGCTGACCTATGAAATTTGAGAAAATACATTTACCTATGAGGGATTAACTGTACAAACTACTTATCCTTGCTATCACAATGCATTTATGTACTACTTTCTTAATGTTTCTGTGCGATACAAAAACCTCGAACCACATATTACGACCTCGTTCTTTGGTGAACATCATCGCTGGCGAATTTTTTCGACCCAGGTTCCCGTTAGCAGGACAAATCGCCGTTCGCCGAGTTCCCGGGACCTTTTTCCCGCCCCTGATCCAGCATCGATCATGTCAACGTTCCCCGGAGCGAGACGAGAGGCCGGCGCTCTCGATCGTGAAAATTTCTCATACGAATTGAATGTTTAATTAATGATGGTGGATCACCGCCGTGAGATCGTATGAAAAACGATATACCAGCCCGGGGAATTAATATTATCATCGTGGCCGTGTAAGCGTACACGGCAGCCACGAACCCGAGAGAAATACCGAGCTCTGGAACGTTTGCTCTCACGGCGTTTTCGATGTTATCGCCGGGATATATAACGGCGCCATCGGGGCCTGATATCGAAACGCGAGAGTCCAGAGGTGAGAATCAAAGGCAAAGAAATAAAGGTCCTGACGACCCATCTTTCATCCGCATCGACGCGACGACCGCTAAGTCGCTTTCGTTCTGGTACGTGTGTTCGATGTGTTCGAGCGTTTCTGAGCGCTCGAAGGGAAGTTTTTCACGATGTTGTCGTTTAAGTCGGTTTAGACGGCCCCAATGAATTATATACAGCGAAGCTCGAGATTTTTATCTTGCCTGTTAAATATATACGATAAAGTTTTTCAGGCTTAGCAGGACCATCGGAACGAAACTATTTTTCCTCTGGATGAAATTTATAGCAACCAATGGCAATACAATATTTCTAGATGCATATGAGATAATCTTTCGTTTTGCATCTTAGTTTATCAGATTTACGATTAAGCAAACTTTTGTGTTGCTCGGACAAAGATTTAGCCGATCGACGAAATGGGTATAGCAGTCAGCGTATAATAATAATTCTTTAAATCCCAAGCAAAGTAACCTTTAACTATTACGCCTGGCGATTATACACGATATTCTCTAGTGTCCAATAACACTCTCCGGCAAACGACAAAAAAAAGTCTCAAGTGGGAACATAGAACCAGGTACGACTTCGCGCGTTCATAAAGAATTCCGCTTTTCCATTTATAGTCCAGTGAAAGGAGAAAAAATGAGGGTCAACTTTGACATTGTCGGTACGAGCCTCGACAAATCGCACACGATCTATCTCCACTTTTTACTTCTATTCCGTTTCAACACAGAACGTCGTGCGTCTCCTTAGAAACTCCGCGAGTGAGAGAGAGGTCCTCCATTCTCACGGAGCTCGGAGGCGTCTATCCAAAACAGCGTGTGTGTGTGTGTGTGTGTATGCGCGCGAGCGCGTACACGCGTGTGTGTATGTGTGTATGTGTGTGTGTGTGAGAGAGAGAGAGAGAGAGCGGGGCGACGAAGTTCGGGAAATATTTGAAATAATTTACCGAAACGCGCATTACGGGAGCGAACCAAGAAACGGAGAACACTCATTAGCATACTAACGACTGCCTCGAATTCTTGGCGCTACATCGAAGAACGGGCTCCCCTCCTTCCTTCTACACCTCTCGCCACCTTTTCCGCTTGGACTTCTTCCATTTTTGGTGACATCACGTTCTCCGGATGCGTGCGAGAGACGACGTATGATCCAGTCTTCGGCCTCGTCTGACTGATCGGTCGCCTCGGTCCAAAGTCCAATATCTTCAATGAATATTATTCATCTCGAGGCTTTCTTGCGAGCAGGGCGCTATTGATAAAAGATTGCGATTGACTCGATAGTTGTGCGTTAGGTCTATTCCTATCCGCTACGGAACTTATCGTACATACCAATTAAGGTCCTAGACTTAGCTGACGATTAATTGATAAATTTCGTACGATTTGGAAATACTTCCGTACAACAGCAAGAATTTGATATTACAAAAATAAAATGTAGAACCTGATGAAGAAGCTGAAAGAATAAGTATACTGTGTGCATACGCTATACGTGTAACAATTTGTTATCTAAATCTTCATCCTACATTACGCAATATCTGTCATACTCCGAGAAACTTTGTCCGATCAACCTCAAACTCCTGTAGACTGTCGTCAAACAGCGATTTATATTTTCTCAAACCCACTTGTCGATCCTTCGTTTCGTCGTGTGCCATATTCGTATCCGAATTCCACAATCGTTCGATGCCGATGAGAAACGGTAGCCATCGGGTTGGTCAGTGGAAGGCCATTCGGTCGGTTTCGAACGAAGAGAGGAGTCCAGAAGGCGCGCGTGAATATTAACGCTCGTGACCCGGCTTCCATCCTCCTGCGCTGCACCAATCTGCAAGGCTCGACACGCTCGTTAACGTACGGTCTCGGCCGGAAGGGGAGGAGAATTCGGCGATTCGCCGCGCGTTCTCATGCAAATCGTCTTCGGAGACCATTGTTTTCCGCGCAGGCGATTATGCGCGACCGACATCGCGACAAAATTTTTCGCTCCGTGGCCCCGTCGAAACGCGTACGCGTGATTCACGTTTCGGGCCTCGACGCTCGTTATTCATCGCGCGACAATGGAGCCGCGACGGATCGAGGACGCGAAGCCGATTTCGTGGCGAAATCGCTTTTCACGTCGACCTCTCATCGATCCTTTCTTTCTTCGAGGCGGATCCAGTTGCGGTCTGTGGCTCGCTTAGCCTGGAATTCCAGCCACTTCCGCTGGAAGTACTCGAGAAAGCACTTAACGCCTGGAAGTGTCGAGTTTTCCGGACGTGAGAAGCAAGCAGTGCGTTTTATGCGTTTATTGCACAGAGTGGACGAGGTTGGGGTTAGGTTGAAACGCTTGCAACAGTGCTTTAAGGTGTCAACCCATTAAAGGCCGACGTTGCGTTCGTTTGCAATATTTTTCAGTCAATTTAACTAACTGATATCTATGTTTTATAAAATTTGTTAGGATGACGGAGAACTTGGAGAAAACGTTTGATGATCTTTCCTTTCCACTGTTTCTCCTCGCATCAAAATTCCACGCTTTTATAAAGTTTGAAGGAATTCGAATATCTATAGCGTTATGACTACGACTGCCTTTCTTCCTTCGATCACGAAGATCTACCCCTCGTAACGATCGAGGGATTCGCAGCAATAATCTTTAATCAATTACCTGAAATCCTATCGTGTCGGAAGAGCAAGAATACTACAAATGTCAATTGATTATGAATTCGTAGCATGGTGAGTCGAGTTTCGTCGATTTACTCAAGTTACCGTAGAGTAAAGCTTCGTATCGCAGCGCATCCCCACAGTTCTTAAAGTTCAAGATCTAATTGTAACCGCAATTTTCTTAAAAGATCTAACACTGATTACCGATAACCAATGATAATATCTGCTATCCATAATGTCCGTCGGTAATGGAGAACCCGTTGACCACTCGTAATCGTTATTCCTGACCTAAATCGTTTAAACCAAGATACTAACGCTGGTGCTATAACTTTTTTTTAATTTGGGTTATACCCGTTATGACCGGTGGAAAAAAGGGAATCGCGTCGTGGACAGTTCATGTACGTCGTAACTCGCGAGGCCGTGGTGCGGAGTTTCGTAAACGAACGTCGACGATACAATTGCAAAGGCGCACAGGTAACGTCGAAAGTCGCGGCGTTCCAGCTCTTTGCGTAACCGGTCGGCTTGGTCGCGGAATCGTTACGATTTGCGACGAGCGTGTACGGAACGAAAGGAGAGGCCGATTCTCACCGGTGGCTCGGATAAAATACGGCACGTGACAGTTCTGTTCGAGGGACTACCGAGTCGATATATTCTGTCTCTACCCGACTAGACACTCCCAGTCCGAGCAATAAGGCAACAAATGGCTAACAGGAAAAAGAAACGGGGAAAAAAGACGAAGAAAAAATCGAACGAACCGGCCGGCTATTCTAGCGATCGTGACGTGACGAGAAACGTTAATCGTGCCGGAGTCGCAAAATCTACGTGTAATTCTGTGACAATGAAGATCGCAGGTCGCAGAGAAAATTATGATACGTCGCATGTCCATTCTTTACAAGAGAAAGATGTCTAAAGTACAATTTTATCACGTTAGCGAGCTGTTGCAAATGTATCGTTTTATTCATTTTTAGGTTCAATCGCGTGTTTCTGCCAGTCTTTTCAATACTTCGTAGACGCATACCTACGTTACGGATATTTATACATTTATGGCAATCTGACTATTTAAAAATATTCGAACTACAATAGTAGTCGTTACTGTATCGTATTTAGAGGGCGAGGCAAATCTCCGCTCGTATCCCATTTCTTTGAGTGTGTTCGAAAACATACAAATTTGCATAAAGGTTCACAGTCTAAAGTAAAAGAGCACTATACCGTATTATTATTGAAATCGATATTTTTAACATTCCTATACATATATTGACTTAATTATCTCCTTTTCAGCTGTTTCATAATAAAACACATCTTTTTAGCCACCAAGTGGAATCAAACTCTGGAAACCAGCAGAAATAGATTTATCCTCACGATGTTGGAATGGAAATAAAAATGGAAATTGAACATTTCACCCGATGTTTTCTGGTCCCTTGCCATTATTGCCACTCGAACGAACGAAGAAGCGTTCTCTTTTGCGCGAACGTGCTCGCCACGTGTTGCATAAAGCGTTCTGGTAATCTACTTCTTCGTGATGTAACATACGTACGCGAGGTACTACTTGGATCCGATTCCATGTACTATGAATTTTTCTTTTTCTTTCTTCCTTTTTTCTCTTTTTTTTTTCTTTTTTCTTCTTTTCTCGTTTTGCGAAAGAAGCCTGCGCTGCATTGTTGCATAAGATTGCGTATAATGGGAGAGCCTCGATCGTTTCTGGCGGCGCTTATGAATGGGAAATTTGATCTAAGAACGTTCGCTTGATGGTGATAAATCTTTCGGTTATTGAAAATACAAAGGCAACTTGGCAGGGAACACTGAATTTATGAATATATTCAATTACGCGATGGTTGATTTATGGCGTGTGCATGTTGTCTTAACAGTGCCACTTTTTGTGCCACAACGCTAACAGTATGTGTTTTCTGTAACCGATTTTAATCAAAGTGAGAAAAACCAGATGAACGAGGCGAACAAGAACATCAACCAGAAACAGTATCGAAATAGCATCTTAGCTTTGCGCAGCAGACAGATATCGTAACCAACCGCGTTCTACCGAGGTGCGATTATTTTTGCTTGAAAATTTTTGCCAATATGCCGCTTTGAAGATTTAAAGAACCATCCGACCAATTTAAAACATTAGAGCAGGCTTGCTGACCGACGATATTGAAATTAATCGAAACAGTTGTATTCAAGAATTAGTCGTGCGTAGCTAGCGACAATTAGTCGTTCCGAATTGTTTCTGTGCTGGTTCAGTGATGATCTTTGTGAATGAATTCGTTGTAACAAGAAACCTACTTGCATGTGTAAAAGAAAAGAAATTTGTACCCAACTATATCAACAGCTAATTTACAGTGGAAAATCGATAGATAAAGGTATAACGACAAATGTCTTAAAAGATTTGCTCAAGTTATAGTAAAAATCTTTTCCTTTGCCTCTTTTTATTTTTTTATTTTTTATTTTTCTCTTTCATTTGCTTATACGTATATCGTAATTGTAATTGTACACAAGCAAAGGCAACGCATCGGCGTAATGTTTCTACAGAAAGATCGCTGTGGTTCGTTCAATTTAAAAGACGCGCTAAAATCACAGTAGAAATCTCTGTTTCGTGAAATGTTTCTCCGTTAACTTCCACTGTTTAAAATCGTACGTATCGTCGTGTAGAAAAATTCAAGAAACTTTGCAAAAGTCCACATAAATAAGAAGCAAAGCCATCGAGATTATCTTGCGCATCGGCTTCACGTTCCTTCAGCTCCTCGTACACCTGGACAGATTCATAAAGGTCGCTGCGGTTCGTTCGTTCCATTATGGAGAATCGCGATGCCTGTTTATCAAGAGGATCTATTTGCAGCAGCGGTATTTAGATGGTCGGCAATTAGGCGACGTAATAGCGGCAGTTAAGAGGCACGATGCGCGAACGTAGTTGCGAACCGAATCACCTTCGCCGCGGTGGCTTCGAGGAGAAGGAAACCGCGGAAAAGTTGCGACGGCGGAGGCGGAAGAACTCGGATTCCCCGCGTGTGTTAACACGCGCCACCTTACAGCTGACCAAGCGTCGTTTTATGAGGGAGTTAATTGTACCGGTGGAGATATAGCGGCGAGATTGGCTCAGTAATCGAGTTTACGGCGTTGTCGAGGGGGACGCAGAGAAACTGGAATGGTCGGTTGCATTCAATTTCGCCAATTTCATTTTGTTGCGAATCGCGCGTGTCTTCTCGTTCGTTATTCGTAGGATATTTGGTAGAATCGGTATCCCTTTTGGTTACGAACGATTATGAACGATCGGGTTATGAATGGTTGTTTATCGTACGATAATCTATGATACCATTTACGATATTAAGAGGAATCGAGTAATTCGAGCGTCTCAAATTAGTCGTAAACTGTTTGCAAGAGAAGATGTTTCAAGCAGTAGCTGAATGGATTTGAGCGAGACTTAACTTGATTTCATTAATTCTTCCAGGACACTGATGTATCTTACCGTTTGCGACACCGTGTATCGTTTTAATCGTATATCGTTCGAGCGATTCATCGTTTTTATTAATCTAACTTAAAATTACGCAGGGAACCAGGTTCGTTGAGTTTCTTCGAATATTCTTGTTATTCAAAATAATCGACGCGTCTGATACGAGGATGACAGAAACAAAGTAATCAGCGAATAAAATAGAGTAAGTAAATTAACGCCGCTGTTCAGCACAACTTAAGGAATGTTTCAATGATAGAGAAACGCAGTCGGCTCGACAATGACTCAAACGACGAGGCACGTTCGATCAACAACGTATCGATAGAAAAACATCGCGTAAATGATGATCTACGTAAGATACTAAAGAACCTTGCATCTACTTTAAGCAACGAAAATTCGTCTGTCGCAACATCTTGAAAAACCGCGAATACGATCGCGAGCGACACGAGACCTCGACGGTAGATACATAGGACTGGCGTAAAACGTATAACTGGGAGGAAACCGCGAACCACGGCGCGTCCCTCGTATAAGATGGCGATTTACGAGCGGACAGGGTGGCTAGCGTAGCTCAGTCACGTTAAACTTACCGCGAGCCGCCACCTTGCTTCTATGTGGTCCAAATCGCGGCGACGTTCGCTCTGTGCGCTTCTTTTACGAGCCAATAAATCGCGATCTATCGATCCGACGCTGCGAGCCTGCTCCCTCTTTGCCTCTTTCGAAAGCGTAATATCCGTGACATAATTTAACACCTGTCGTAATTTACGGTCGTTTTACAAATTACGATTGTTAGTTAGTTAGTTCTCCACGCATCGAAGCATTCGGATTTTGTAACGGAACCTCGAAACCGATAGTTTTCGGTAGCTTCACAGGGAGCACTCTTCGTTTTTGCCGGTCTTTATTTAGAGATAATGAGAGCTGTGAACTTTAAGGATGATTACGATGATGTGTCGATCATATTCGGTCTCTTGTTAGTTCGATGTAAATGCTGGAAGATGCGCGATCATCGTGAGAGCTGTGGTATCTGTACATAATTTCGTTTTTTATTGCGTATAGTTTTTGCTAGACGATGGAAGGAGAAGTTTCAGTTTTCTGACGAAAGATCGGCATAAATGTATTTCAAGGTTCGAGCAAAGTCTTTAAATATTGGCAATCTGTTTGAGCACAGATTATTAAACTATCAGATATTGAAAGACGTTAAATGTTACAGGCAGTTGATTACTAGATATTAAGTATCGTTGATCTATTGGGCATTACATATTTTCCCTCTATATTCCATATATTAATCCATTTGATACGAATTTCTGAATAAAAGATAATGCTAGCTTCCAATTGCGCGCAATGTTCTTTGCAACGCTTTTCCTACACAAATCTTCGAAGAAATCAAATTCAAGGAATCCTAACTATATCGTGAAATTCTTTACACGACGCACACGACACATCGCCAATTCCGAATCGATTAAACTCAAGATCAAGATGATCTACTCGGAATTCTAATTTTACTCTCGTTAACAATCCAGACGTTACTTACAGCCAAACGAGATCATATCGTATCGCAAGGAAACGAAACTATCGGTAAGACAGCAGCTTTTTAGATCTTCGATCGACGATCTTTGATGCTCGAGGTATCGGCGAAGGTATCGAGATGGCCCAGTTCACGCCCAAACGTTGTTGCCACAGACCACGCGCCCTTGAGGATGTTCATTTGGCATTCAGAGCGACGCCCTGCGACGCTCACGTCTCCCGATCTTTTCAGAACGATCGGGCTTGCGCAAACGCGCAACCACCGGTTGACGCAACCTGCGAATTCCTTCCAAACTTAACGCTCTTGGAAGTCCCTAGACCGAATCCAATTCGCGGGAAAAAAAAGGAACCGGCTTCTGAACGCGACGCTTCTTTTTTGGCGTCTCAAAAGCGAACTGACGAAAATCGGCGACATTTGCTGGAACGGAAACGACGTGTGATGAGTTAGGCGTGAAATCGTCTCAACTTCTCGCCCGCTGCTTGAATACCTTCGGTACGACGATTGCGTGCTTCGTAGTTCCCATTTGCATGCGACATGACCGAAGCAGTTAGTGACCTGGATGGTTCCTCGTAATAGTCTCTTCTCCGTGATCTTATGATAATTTTTGGGAATTAAGAAAATTAGGTGAAGGTTGATACGAGTTTAGAAAGTTTAGGTGTTTCTAAATTCGCATTTTTTAAATATCGGACATCTATGCTCTTCTTCTTTTTTTTCTTTTCTTCTTTTTTTTTTTTTTTTGGTCGTAGATGCTCGACAGACAATCGACCCCCTAAAATATAAAACATTTTAAAATACTCAACTTCCCTTAAATCCGATTTATCGAAATCAACGAAGCGTCACGATTACTAAACAAAAGTTCTTGCCTCTGCAATCGTATGTCTATCAAAATAGCCTAGATTCTTCTCATCAAAATTAGATGAAATTTGTAATGACCTTCATCTTACGATTCGCAACATTTTGCCTATTTTCCTCTTCTCTTGCGTCGAGATTATCGACCGAAAAGGCCTATCCCCAAGATGCAATATATAAGCCCAAAGCGCGTTTAAAATCTGAAAGTGCCCAATTCAAGGAATCGATAACCTTCTCCCACGTTGTTTCTGCTTTCACCGGAAATACGCAGTAGAGACGCGCGGCTGTCTGTTCGCAACCTCGTAAATAAACGCTGGTCTCGGGGTTGCGTCGTCTACGTTGGCGGCGACCCGTTGTCTGCTAAATCTGTCTGTCTGTCCGCGAGACAATCGTCGTGTCGCCGGTGCTGGCGACCACCGGTGGTTCTCGTAGTCACGCGAGCTTAGGATGAAATATCGAACGCAAGGCGCTCGTGGAAAGCGTTCGTCGAACGATTATCGCGCGGAGATCGAGATTCACGCGAGCAATTTCCGGATTCCCGTGGACGATTCACGATGCCTGGTGTACATCATCGCGGATGATCTTTCGGCTCGAGCTTGGTCTTTCATGAACCAGGTAGAACCGTGTAACGAGGAAACTCGTTGGTATTGTTTTCTCGAGATTAGCTATATCGTGGCACGTTACCGTTGAACGATTCCACCTTCGTGAACCGTTGAAAATCTACGTCGTTCGTTCGTTGGTCGAGTGGCTTTGGTGGCTCCTGGAAAGTGAAAGCAGGTTGCAATGGATTTAGAACGTTGGTCGAAGATTCTGGGATAGAGAAGATACCGAACGTTTCCTTAAGAAAGTTGAAGGCTGTAAGTTTATGGACGATGATCTCCTCGTTAATTATCTAATAGAAATAAGTAAATTTGAAATTATTTGGTGAATGAAATTGCCAGTGAATGGTAAATGAATCGTTTATTGCAAATTTGTCTCCGGAGAGAGTACATACGATTGTTCTCACAGCGTAAAACGTAGAGGAAGCAAGTAACGTGATACAATAAGGTAAATCGTGATCTTAAAACGAATCGTAAATCGTAACAATGGCATCTAACTTAACTGCTTTCTATACGCGCATTAAAAATATCTCGTGTGCCAATTCCACGTTTCAACCCCAATCGATGATAGATAACGCGGGCGTTACGCCATCGCGACACTCGATCTCGTGGATATTCATTATCCACCCTTTCCGGCACGCCAGGTGAAATTTGATCCGAGCATTCTTTCCCTCGGAGACATAATAGGGAACGTAGGTAGAGAACGATCGCAGATTGCGCACGGATTAAGCAACGGTCCGGTAGCGGTTCGATAAACAATCGGTGGCAAGTCCCCGAAGCCTAACGATTTATCGCGCGCGTTACGAAACAACTCGGCTCTGTCGATCGTTCGACATTTTCCATGCACTTTTCTCATTCCCCACCATTGAATATGATCAAAGCAATTAAATCCATCTCGCGAATAATGGCATGCGCGCGGCCTTTGCTCCGCGACATCTGTGGCAAGACATTTTCCGCGCGCACGCAACGAATAAATCACCTAGGTGTACGCTATCGATCACGCTCCTAGAACCTCCCAGAGAACTCTCTCCGATGTCTTCTGACTTTATCCTTTTCGGGTAGCGCGGACTTTTCCTCGCAGACGGATCTCTCGCGTCCCCTTTCGATTCAGTACATCCATATTCTTTCTTCAAACCACTTTGTCGTCGTCTCGCGAACCGATCGAATTTGAATATCACGATTAAATCAGAATCATCGGCTGTCTTGTTATATCGTTTCTCATACACAGCCAGATACCGAGCGATTCGAAGGGAAGGGAAAAGAACAACTCGGGAGCGTGCGATCGCCAGAGCACAAGTTTTTCCATCGTTGGAAGCAACGTTTTCTCGCGGCTCGATCAACAGCTCGTGGAAATAATTCTTCCCTTTATCGAGCATCGATCCACCGCACGGTTTCTTCTCTTCACTTTTTCTCACGTATACTAGTCTCTCTCCAGCTCTGTATTATCCCTCTTTCTTTCCTCTTCTCTGTTCCTTCTTCGTTTCCAACAGAACGCGCACAATTCGCTCGACACGACGCGCGGCTCGCTCGATCGCGCTCGTATCTTCCTTGGCTATTGGAGCGCGATTCGCCGTGCATCAATCCACACGCATGCTGGGCTATCCGAGGCTCGGATCCGCCGAACACCACCACCGTTCGACTCCGACGGCTAATGTAAGCAAATAGCTCGCGCGCAGACAAATTCCCCGCGGCCATATCGGGCCTCGGGAAAAATCGCTGACGTACGAGCGTGCACGGAGCCATAAAGCGCCCCCGGTGCAAGAGGAGCTTTCCAGACAGCTACGACGATCGAGACGATGGCGACGAGCATTGAAACACTGGCTCGTCTCGCCGCTGCAAGATCGATGACTTCCTGAAGCGGAACGCCTCGCCGCACCGAGCTCCAAGAAGCTTCGAATGTCGCACAGAAGACTCTCTCGTAGGATGGACTCGGGCTGATTTCTATCGAAAGATGGAGGATTTAACGGTGAATGGAGGAATCGGGGATATGGAATATCGATTATATCGATTTTTGCTTTTTCTCTTTAGCTGTGTAATTTTGTGGAACTGGAGATTGATCGGTTTAGAAAGTGGTATATTTGTAAGAAACGTATTCTGTAGAAGATTTTTCTTTTTTCTCGTCTCTGTTTTAATTGGCTGATTCATTCGGTTACTTTGCCTTTAATATAATTTACTTTCTACCGGAGCAACTATCCTAACGTTTATAATCATCCTAATGCTCTTTCTATATTATTGTCAGTTACACAGGTACACCGGTCGAAAAGGCAATAAGCAAACTATAAAAGGAACGTCCCGTTATATACGGAAATTTTTAACGAAAATCGACACAAGTTACGTTACTAGTAACGCAATGTATTAAACTTATTAAAAAAAAAGAAGTATAAAAGAAGTGAAAAAAGAAGTTATCAAGCTTATGTCGTGCACAGATGCTGCGTTCAATTTTTCCCTTTATAATTTTTCTATACGTATTTACATATAGCGACGGGAGTGAAAATATGGTAGGTAAAAATAACGTAGTTTCAGTGGAAGGATAATAAAAACGAACAGAAGAATTCTGGGTAAGAACACACGGTATTCAGCTACTATTCTTAGAGTTCGATCGAATCGACGAATGTATGTGTCATAAATTAGACGCATGCTCGTCGTCGTGTTAGCTTAAGTCGCAACCTTTTGCCATTTTATCGCTTCAGATAGAAGTAATAGGCTGGTGATAATCAATCGCGGACCGCCTAATGTTATGCTTGGTACGTAAAGAAGTATAAATTATGATGTTGCCGTGCACGTGTGCTTAGACCAGGAAATACGTTGGCGCGTATTGTTCTTTAACGTACCGTGAATCGGAAAATACGCTTTTAATAGCCTGTTTATTCAATAACTTTTTGCTCAGCATCGTGCTACAGATTCTCGATCTTCGAGCGTGTAGATCGGACGTTATGCCATGCAATAAAGTGCTAAATAACAGATTCGTCAAAATTCTAAATTATTATCGAATGTCGATATTATGTTAATTGTAAATGAATCGGATCGGATTAGCAAGTGAATGGATAGAATTATTAAACTTTAAAATTCGATGAAAACTCATTCCAAATATTCGTTCGACGATCGCCGGTAAGAAGAAAATATATAAAAACTGTAAGAACGATTTATATGATAAAAAGTTGCAGTTCCTCGACTATATTAAGGAAAACGTACCGCGTAGCGTCACATTCTCCGCCAAGCGATCAATCTTGCGGAGTTTTTCGAGCTGTTAAATCAACACGTGTCATGAGTTTCCACCATCGATCAAATTATTAACGATTTTACTGTGAAACCTAGATATTTCTTAGGAAACAGAGTAGCACCATGTTCAGGTGTCGTTGCGTTGAAGTACGTTTCCGTCGTGCGTAGCGCCAGCTAAACGAACGTACAAAATCGCGATGAGGCATCAGCATACAATGACGGTCGTTCATTGTTCCTGGCAGTTAGGAACTGTCGACGCGCGATCTGCAATTCAATCTGCTACACCGGCATGGAAGCATTCAGTGTCATAAAAGCGCGCGAAACCGCGTGAACTGCAATGACGAGGCATTAAAATCCCTGTAACGCTTGACGCCTTCCTATATACTTTTCTACGAGAGAATTTTAATTCGTCGCGCGATAGAAAAACGTATCGAGATCGAAGTAATCGATTAATCGGTTGATTTTATTTCTCGAACGTTTTTCCATTGGCGTTCAATTTTTTAGGAATCGAACGATTAATCTTAATGAAGTTTGCCTTCCGTGTAGATCGGGTATAACTCGGATTAGAAAATGTGTAATCATGTTTATGTATGTCGAACAACTTCAAAGATTCTTTGCTTTTTTTTTTCTTTTTTCTTACGCCTCGTCATTTCTTATTCATGAATCGTGTGTAACAAAGATTAACTTCTTTATGAAAGAAATACAGGCGATTCGATTCATTCTGCCACGGGCTATGCAATAAATAAGACGGTGCACGTTTAAAGCTTCGAGAGAATCAGCCAAGTAGGTCTTAATCTTTTCGTTCAAAACTATTCTTGTCAAGATTCAATTTTCGATATATTCTCATATTTCTCGTGCTACTATTATTTATTTTTTTCTCTTTTTCTTTCCTTTTTATTCCTTTGCTGCTAATTGTATGTATGTAGTACAGATTGAGACGTTCGGGAATTCATTTGAAAAATACAACTTTTAGAAACTTACATTTAAACGCTCCCCCTCCCATGTGCCTTGATCCACATGTCGCATTCATAGTTAATATTATTACATACATTTTAGCGGCTATGTTCTAAAAGGAATTTTCTACTGTCCACGGTAGAATAGTTCCTCAAAACATCGTCGCAAGCAAATCCAAATAGAGAAGCAAATATCGAAGCGTAGATAGAAAATTGTTCTACATTTAAATAGCCTTCGTCTCTAATTCAATTTCTCTATCGCGTTCCATCGAACTCGAACGATGCCGCAATCGCGATGTCCGATCTACAGCGCGACGCAATGCTCGAACTCGAAACGAAAACGAGAGTGGCACCGGTGTTCAGCATGCAGGACGCACGTCAGCCAAGGTCTCCGTGGCGGCATGACGTCAGAGACAGTCCGTCGGTTTTCAGCGATCCCGTTTCAGTTGGGTTTCCCTGGCTGTTGGCCAAAAAATCCTCTCGATCTTCCAACGAAACCGCGCTTAACCGTCTTTCTTCCAAATTCTTTGCTGTCCCCTGAAAACAATAAATTGGAAAGATATATATATGTAGTAATTTTTAAAGAACTTGGACTGATCATCTTCACGTTTCGCTAATGATTTTAATATTACTCGTAAAATTAAGCTATTCCAGTTAACGTCAAACAGACGCGTGAAATTAGGGCATGAACAACGCGTAACTGACAATTTTATTTTTCTTGCTTTCAAAGTTCTTGCTTTAAATATAAAGTTACGCTTAGACTATCGCGGTTTCGGTAATATCATATAGATACGTAAACTCGGACAATGAGCAACTGTTTCGTAACCTTCATACTTCTTACAATCTCACATTTCAAAATTGAATTTTCACTTTCACTTACGATCTGTCCGATATAAACGAGGATCGATCAATGGCTGTTAAACGTTAAACAAACTGAAATCTCAACGAGGAGGAATCAATCGTTGGAATATCGATCGCGCCGCGAGGTCGATCGTGCATCGAGCGAATCGAGGCGCTTGGATAAAAGAACGAGTACGAGGTGCGTGTTATTCTCGCGTGGCAATCGTCATCGGGACAGCTAGAAATAGCACTACAGATCTAGATAAATCGTTACGTGGAACGGCCTTTATCGTTGGCTAGACAGCCAGAGAAAAACGCGATTTCCCGGCGTGACGAGGGCTTGGGTGATCGATCCGTGGTAATAAACAGGTGGTACCACTAGGTGCCAGGCCACGGAATTCAGAGCGAGCGAGACGATGCAACGACGAGTCATCCTCACTGGGAAAGTCACGGAGGAAGGAAACGTGGACGCGAACAGATTCGTTGGGACGAGGATGACGCGCGTTCCGCGAATCGCCGCCGCTTGAATCGCGCGCGTATCAGGGTCACGACGCTTCGCTCCAGTCACGCGCTTCGAATTGCGAGGTGGGGAAATACTCGTCTCGTGGTTTCACGCATTCGATCCTGGTTTCGTACGTTTGCATCCGTTTTGTGGGATGGTTGCGTGGCTGCGATTATTCTCGTTCAAGATTCCGACGAGATTTCGCGTTTCTCGAATGAAAACGAGAAAAAATATGTTGTTCGTGACGATGAAACGGCATTTTTCTTGCCGATGTTGATCAAATTTTGAATTCGGATTAAGTTTTAGCAAATGATCACGGTCTCTGGTTATAGGTCGCCGAATAGCGGAGAATTCTCTTCTTTCGTCGGATTCTGACGAGGCTTTGAATTTCATTTCTTCGAATTTCGTTTATCAAAAACGCAGCACGGATTAACGGAATTTAACTAAACGTGATTTTTATCCCTCGGCGAGAAAGAGGCGTGGAAGAGACTTGAACGAGCTATGAATTGTTTATTCTTCGGCCGATCCAACGGAATAAGGTTCTAGCGTAATTGATTATCGTGATGTATTGGCGCAAAGAGGATCGGAAATTTGTATAACGCGCATAAGATACAGCGATGTCTATATTCGTAGATTTATCAGCGAAAGTACAGGCACGAAGGAAACGATTCGTGACATTTCAGACGCGAGTAATTCGTCACCGGATCACAAAATTTTTCGATACGAATATCCTAATTCTGCTGTCCGCGTAGATACACGAAGATTCGAATGCTGAACATCGATCAATGCTCGTGACAAATTTCCACCGTTAACGAGTATTAGTCTCGTATTATACAACGAGCGTACCGATTAAGCCATTTCCTTTAATCATCTCCGATTCAACGTTTACATAATGCCAGTCTCCATCTTATTGTTCATCCACAGGCTCGTTTAAAAATCGACACTCGCGTATCTGGTGAAAATTACTTCAACCTCGAGGCGGATACTCCCCTCTAATCGCGTTAACTCGTGACGTCATCCGTCTGTCGGCTCACGAAAGCAGATGTTTGCAAGCTCACTTAGCTCGATCGCGCGACGTCGCACGATGTTTGAAAACGGCTGACAGCGTCTGACTGGCAAAAAATCACAAGTTCGATCATTTTCTATCGCCGAACTTTTGGTTTGCTTTTATAAATTTCTAAATCATTAAAGACGCCCGCCGAAGACGATCGCTCGAGACGATCGAGACGTTAGGCGAGCGAAGATCGGGAAAATTCACGGAGCGCGCCCGAAAACGAGAGTACCTCGCGATAGTTAAATTGACGAAAACGTGTCCATCGAAGATTGAATTCCCAGAAACGTCGATTCTCTTTCCTTCTGTCTGCAACGAAGCCGGAGCAGCGTGTTTACAATCGGTGACTCGAAACGGGCGCCGACTGCCGGTCGACGTTCGATTCCCGTCACGTGCGGGAAACTATCGGCATGCTCGCGTTTTTTTCATCGATCTGCTCGAGGAAATTGTTCCCGCGGCGAACACGCCGTGCCAATCGCATTCCCGACGCCGACTCGAGGAAACGTTGCCCGTGTTCGGCACACGACGAAATTGATCGACGCTGTAAATCGCCCCGCTACCGAGACGTGGTTCGCTGGCAGCAATTTTCGAACGAGACTGAAATGGCAGTTTGGAAAATTTGCGGCCGATACTTGGAAGTGGACGGCCGGCGATTAATACGAATATGGATGCGTTCGGTATATGGCCGAACCACGATTTCCAGTTAATAACGAGGCTCTGCACTCGTTCTCGCTGCCTGTAGAAATGGAGTGCGAGGATGATTGTACTTTTTTGAATACGCTTTTGGAAGCGGTTGACTTTTGAGCAGTTGTCGCTAGTTTAGACTTTTTGCTCGTCCGTTTTTCATCGAGTCATAGTTTATCGAGCAGTTATTTTGTAATAGATGAACATTCCTGTAAGTGGAACTTCATAAGTAGAGTGAGATAAGTAGGATGGACGAGTAAAGTTTAATACGAGTTTAATTCGAACAATATACATAGCATTTTGTATACAAAATATTTCGAAATTTGACGTTCAGCTTTTATCGGATAGGGGAACTAATCTGGAAATGTATATGGAAGATGGAAATTGCAAACATATATTTAGAAAATAATTAGTATCGACGTAAACATATTTTAAAGATGGTTTCAAATATCGAATTTCTTTGTGTTATATACAGGGCAAATATGTTAAACTTCATTATACCTCGTTATCTTGTACCCTATATGTATTTGTATATTTGTATTAAATTGCACCAGTATAATAATGATAATAGCGTCCGGTTACGGTGCTAGTAAAATGACATAGCATTATTCATAGAACGTGTCTATAAGTGTTTGGAATCCCTTCGTGAGCCTACTGTACGTAGGATTGTCCGAGTCTATACGAGAAACGATCTGCTGCATTTTTCATCGACAATTTGTTAAGCTTTCCCGCGCTCGCCGGCCGTTCACGATCACGGACAAACGTTTTCCCCGGCGGCGTTTCTATAAGGCGTTACAAATCGGTCCGAGATTCCGGGCGTGCCTGTTGATTTGCGCTAATCTCGTGGCCTGTCCATGACGGATTTGTCGCGGTCGACCCTAAATGGCTCGCCACGACAGTCGAGGAACGTTTTCTACGGCGATTCTGATTTTCTGGAGTACGTGATTCGCGACCGGACCACGACCAGTCAAAGGGGAAAAAAAAGGAAAACGCTTGGAAACGCCACGAATCACACGCGCCTGTTACGTAATCCTTCCTCGCGAATCCCGTTGTCCACCTCGTTCGCTCTCTACGGTCAAGATACGCAGGCCCAGCAGCTGACTCTGACGGTGAGTCGCAACGGAACGCGATCACCGCGCGTGAAACGCGCTCTCCAACCCTCGCGTTTCCTTCGAAAGACACATCGATCGATTTGGGGATATAGGCAAGTTGTGGCTGGTTATGAGGTTGGTCGTAGTTCCTAGTTTGGTAAAAGTTCTTACGGTAGTAGTTTTACTGCCAAAGTTAGAGGGAAGAGTCCGGAATAAATGGTTTTCGATCTCTTGTAATAACGAGAAACAATATGCTAGATGAATTGGACATAAATTTCCTCAAGTATGCATACTTTGGTACTTAACTTAATTTTTATACGAGAACCGAACTAATCTCGATACGTCAGAAGCCCGATGCTTTCAAATAGATATTCATTTTCATTTCTAACATTCGGTATCTCAAATTCCACGACACGTCTACCACATAAGAGAGGCATCCTGCGTACTCTGGATCGTAAATATCTCCAGAGCAAGGAGAATTTCGTAGGCGGAAGCGATCGGTTCGAACCATACTATCTCTCGCGTGCGTACGACGGCATCGTGACCTCTTTCACGCAGTTGCGGTGACAGCCAGGGATCATCTGGCATACGGGAGACTTTTCGAGCTCGCGCCTGTTCATCTAAGATCGAGAGATTACAGCCCGAGGTACCGCTGGCCCGTTTTCATCTCGTGATCATTACCACTTTATCGAGTGTACGCCGTTGTTCCTGAACCTCGGCGATTAATCATCGCCATCGGATCTGCCTCCTTGACACTGGAATCCTTCGATTCCGCGTTTCTCCTCGATCATCGCGCATGGACCTTCTGTTGGACACGTGTAACTTTGCTTCCCGTTTACTCGCCGAGTCTGTTGCAGCCGTACGAAGACAGACGAGAAAGTCCTGGTTGGTTGAAAATATACGTGAGATTACCGGTAGCCAGAGTGATTCACCGATGACGCACGTTCCAATGATCTGGACGCATTATCGGAGTATAAATTTTAGGTCATGGATCGATACGGTGGACACTTTTTGTGGATGATTCGTCGATCCGATTTGGAACAGGTACCGCTATGAGAGCTTTTCGGCTTCGAACGGTTACCAGACCGCCCACGTGGCTGCGTCAGGTGAGAAACACGGTTAGAGCCTTTCCGGCTTTCGACGACACTTGGCTCGCTGTGTTTCTTTCCGATTAAATTCTAACTGCGACGTTAAATACGTATTTATAATCTTAAGATTCTCGAAGACTCGAGCCTCGCGTGTACGTCAACATTCATTGTATTTTATGTTAATCAGCGATCTG